>JAVIWB010001362.1:0-21521 GCA_031893035.1 Dermolepida albohirtum | reverse complement strand
AACATTGATCTCTTCTCGTTCCGAAGTTATTAGCAACCTTAGAACGCCATAAGACAGAGCTCACATGTAGCGTTAGGCGGAAACTGACTTTCAAAAGTGATTGTTTTTTAGGTGTGTACTATACATTGTGACACGACTGTTACGCTGCTTCAAACCAGAACATTGTATCTCTTCTCGTTCCGAAGTTATTAGCAACCTTAGAACGCCATAAGACAGAGCTCACATGTAGCGTTAGGCGGAAACTGACTTTCAAAAGTGATTGTTTTTTAGGTGTGTACTTATAGATTGTGACACGACTGTTACGCTGCTTCAAACCAGAACATTGTATCTCTTCTCGTTCCGAAGTTATTAGCAACCTTAGAACGCCATAAGACAGAGCTCACATGTAGCGTTAGGCGGAAACTGACTTTCAAAAGTGATTGTTTTTTAGGTGTGTACTTATAGATTGTGACACGACTGTTACGCTGCTTCAAACCAGAACATTGTATCTCTTCTCGTTCCGAAGTTATTAGCAACCTTAGAACGCCATAAGACAGAGCTCACATGTAGCGTTAGGCGGAAACTGACTTTCAAAAGTGATTGTTTTTTAGGTGTGTACTTATAGATTGTGACACGACTGTTACGCTGCTTCAAACCAGAACATTGTATCTCTTCTCGTTCCGAAGTTATTAGCAACCTTAGAACGCCATAAGACAGAGCTCACATGTAGCGTTAGGCGGAAACTGACTTTCAAAAGTGATTGTTTTTTAGGTGTGTACTTATAGATTGTGACACGACTGTTACGCTGCTTCAAACCAGAACATTGTATCTCTTCTCGTTCCGAAGTTATTAGCAACCTTAGAACGCCATAAGACAGAGCTCACATGTAGCGTTAGGCGGAAACTGACTTTCAAAAGTGATTGTTTTTTAGGTGTGTACTTATAGATTGTGACACGACTGTTACGCTGCTTCAAACCAGAACATTGTATCTCTTCTCGTTCCGAAGTTATTAGCAACCTTAGAACGCCATAAGACAGAGCTCACATGTAGCGTTAGGCGGAAACTGACTTTCAAAAGTGATTGTTTTTTAGGTGTGTACTTATAGATTGTGACACGACTGTTACGCTGCTTCAAACCAGAACATTGTATCTCTTCTCGTTCCGAAGTTATTAGCAACCTTAGAACGCCATAAGACAGAGCTCACATGTAGCGTTAGGCGGAAACTGACTTTCAAAAGTGATTGTTTTTTAGGTGTGTACTTATAGATTGTGACACGACTGTTACGCTGCTTCAAACCAGAACATTGTATCTCTTCTCGTTCCGAAGTTATTAGCAACCTTAGAACGCCATAAGACAGAGCTCACATGTAGCGTTAGGCGGAAACTGACTTTCAAAAGTGATTGTTTTTTAGGTGTGTACTTATAGATTGTGACACGACTGTTACGCTGCTTCAAACCAGAACATTGTATCTCTTCTCGTTCCGAAGTTATTAGCAACCTTAGAACGCCATAAGACAGAGCTCACATGTAGCGTTAGGCGGAAACTGACTTTCAAAAGTGATTGTTTTTTAGGTGTGTACTTATAGATTGTGACACGACTGTTACGCTGCTTCAAACCAGAACATTGTATCTCTTCTCGTTCCGAAGTTATTAGCAACCTTAGAACGCCATAAGACAGAGCTCACATGTAGCGTTAGGCGGAAACTGACTTTCAAAAGTGATTGTTTTTTAGGTGTGTACTTATAGATTGTGACACGACTGTTACGCTGCTTCAAACCAGAACATTGTATCTCTTCTCGTTCCGAAGTTATTAGCAACCTTAGAACGCCATAAGACAGAGCTCACATGTAGCGTTAGGCGGAAACTGACTTTCAAAAGTGATTGTTTTTTAGGTGTGTACTTATAGATTGTGACACGACTGTTACGCTGCTTCAAACCAGAACATTGTATCTCTTCTCGTTCCGAAGTTATTAGCAACCTTAGAACGCCATAAGACAGAGCTCACATGTAGCGTTAGGCGGAAACTGACTTTCAAAAGTGATTGTTTTTTAGGTGTGTACTTATAGATTGTGACACGACTGTTACGCTGCTTCAAACCAGAACATTGTATCTCTTCTCGTTCCGAAGTTATTAGCAACCTTAGAACGCCATAAGACAGAGCTCACATGTAGCGTTAGGCGGAAACTGACTTTCAAAAGTGATTGTTTTTTAGGTGTGTACTTATAGATTGTGACACGACTGTTACGCTGCTTCAAACCAGAACATTGTATCTCTTCTCGTTCCGAAGTTATTAGCAACCTTAGAACGCCATAAGACAGAGCTCACATGTAGCGTTAGGCGGAAACTGACTTTCAAAAGTGATTGTTTTTTAGGTGTGTACTTATAGATTGTGACACGACTGTTACGCTGCTTCAAACCAGAACATTGTATCTCTTGTTATTAGCAACCTTAGAACGCCATAAGACAGAGCTCACATGTAGCGTTAGGCGGAAACTGACTTTCAAAAGTGATTGTTTTTTAGGTGTGTACTTATAGATTGTGACACGACTGTTACGCTGCTTCAAACCAGAACATTGTATCTCTTCTCGTTCCGAAGTTATTAGCAACCTTAGAACGCCATAAGACAGAGCTCACATGTAGCGTTAGGCGGAAACTGACTTTCAAAAGTGATTGTTTTTTAGGTGTGTACTTATAGATTGTGACACGACTGTTACGCTGCTTCAAACCAGAACATTGTATCTCTTCTCGTTCCGAAGTTATTAGCAACCTTAGAACGCCATAAGACAGAGCTCACATGTAGCGTTAGGCGGAAACTGACTTTCAAAAGTGATTGTTTTTTAGGTGTGTACTTATAGATTGTGACACGACTGTTACGCTGCTTCAAACCAGAACATTGTATCTCTTCTCGTTCCGAAGTTATTAGCAACCTTAGAACGCCATAAGACAGAGCTCACATGTAGCGTTAGGCGGAAACTGACTTTCAAAAGTGATTGTTTTTTAGGTGTGTACTTATAGATTGTGACACGACTGTTACGCTGCTTCAAACCAGAACATTGTATCTCTTCTCGTTCCGAAGTTATTAGCAACCTTAGAACGCCATAAGACAGAGCTCACATGTAGCGTTAGGCGGAAACTGACTTTCAAAAGTGATTGTTTTTTAGGTGTGTACTTATAGATTGTGACACGACTGTTACGCTGCTTCAAACCAGAACATTGTATCTCTTCTCGTTCCGAAGTTATTAGCAACCTTAGAACGCCATAAGACAGAGCTCACATGTAGCGTTAGGCGGAAACTGACTTTCAAAAGTGATTGTTTTTTAGGTGTGTACTTATAGATTGTGACACGACTGTTACGCTGCTTCAAACCAGAACATTGTATCTCTTCTCGTTCCGAAGTTATTAGCAACCTTAGAACGCCATAAGACAGAGCTCACATGTAGCGTTAGGCGGAAACTGACTTTCAAAAGTGATTGTTTTTTAGGTGTGTACTTATAGATTGTGACACGACTGTTACGCTGCTTCAAACCAGAACATTGTATCTCTTCTCGTTCCGAAGTTATTAGCAACCTTAGAACGCCATAAGACAGAGCTCACATGTAGCGTTAGGCGGAAACTGACTTTCAAAAGTGATTGTTTTTTAGGTGTGTACTTATAGATTGTGACACGACTGTTACGCTGCTTCAAACCAGAACATTGTATCTCTTCTCGTTCCGAAGTTATTAGCAACCTTAGAACGCCATAAGACAGAGCTCACATGTAGCGTTAGGCGGAAACTGACTTTCAAAAGTGATTGTTTTTTAGGTGTGTACTTATAGATTGTGACACGACTGTTACGCTGCTTCAAACCAGAACATTGTATCTCTTCTCGTTCCGAAGTTATTAGCAACCTTAGAACGCCATAAGACAGAGCTCACATGTAGCGTTAGGCGGAAACTGACTTTCAAAAGTGATTGTTTTTTAGGTGTGTACTTATAGATTGTGACACGACTGTTACGCTGCTTCAAACCAGAACATTGTATCTCTTCTCGTTCCGAAGTTATTAGCAACCTTAGAACGCCATAAGACAGAGCTCACATGTAGCGTTAGGCGGAAACTGACTTTCAAAAGTGATTGTTTTTTAGGTGTGTACTTATAGATTGTGACACGACTGTTACGCTGCTTCAAACCAGAACATTGTATCTCTTCTCGTTCCGAAGTTATTAGCAACCTTAGAACGCCATAAGACAGAGCTCACATGTAGCGTTAGGCGGAAACTGACTTTCAAAAGTGATTGTTTTTTAGGTGTGTACTTATAGATTGTGACACGACTGTTACGCTGCTTCAAACCAGAACATTGTATCTCTTCTCGTTCCGAAGTTATTAGCAACCTTAGAACGCCATAAGACAGAGCTCACATGTAGCGTTAGGCGGAAACTGACTTTCAAAAGTGATTGTTTTTTAGGTGTGTACTTATAGATTGTGACACGACTGTTACGCTGCTTCAAACCAGAACATTGTATCTCTTCTCGTTCCGAAGTTATTAGCAACCTTAGAACGCCATAAGACAGAGCTCACATGTAGCGTTAGGCGGAAACTGACTTTCAAAAGTGATTGTTTTTTAGGTGTGTACTTATAGATTGTGACACGACTGTTACGCTGCTTCAAACCAGAACATTGTATCTCTTCTCGTTCCGAAGTTATTAGCAACCTTAGAACGCCATAAGACAGAGCTCACATGTAGCGTTAGGCGGAAACTGACTTTCAAAAGTGATTGTTTTTTAGGTGTGTACTTATAGATTGTGACACGACTGTTACGCTGCTTCAAACCAGAACATTGTATCTCTTCTCGTTCCGAAGTTATTAGCAACCTTAGAACGCCATAAGACAGAGCTCACATGTAGCGTTAGGCGGAAACTGACTTTCAAAAGTGATTGTTTTTTAGGTGTGTACTTATAGATTGTGACACGACTGTTACGCTGCTTCAAACCAGAACATTGTATCTCTTCTCGTTCCGAAGTTATTAGCAACCTTAGAACGCCATAAGACAGAGCTCACATGTAGCGTTAGGCGGAAACTGACTTTCAAAAGTGATTGTTTTTTAGGTGTGTACTTATAGATTGTGACACGACTGTTACGCTGCTTCAAACCAGAACATTGTATCTCTTCTCGTTCCGAAGTTATTAGCAACCTTAGAACGCCATAAGACAGAGCTCACATGTAGCGTTAGGCGGAAACTGACTTTCAAAAGTGATTGTTTTTTAGGTGTGTACTTATAGATTGTGACACGACTGTTACGCTGCTTCAAACCAGAACATTGTATCTCTTCTCGTTCCGAAGTTATTAGCAACCTTAGAACGCCATAAGACAGAGCTCACATGTAGCGTTAGGCGGAAACTGACTTTCAAAAGTGATTGTTTTTTAGGTGTGTACTTATAGATTGTGACACGACTGTGTGCTTCAAACCAGAACATTGTATCTCTTCTCGTTCCGAAGTTATTAGCGACCTTAGAACGCCATCAGGCAGAGCTCACATGTAGCGTTAGTCGGAAACTGACTTTCAAAAGTGATTGTTTTTTAGGTGTGTACTTATAGATTGTGACACGACTGTTACGCTGCTTCAAACCAGAACATTGTATCTCTTCTCGTTCCGAAGTTATTAGCGACCTTAGAACGCCATCAGACAGAGCTCACATGTAGCGTTAGTCGGAAACTGACTTTCAAAAGTGATTGTTTTTTAGGTGTGTACTTATAGATTGTGACACGACTGTTACGCTGCTTCAAACCAGAACATTGTATCTCTTCTCGTTCCGAAGTTATTAGCGACCTTAGAACGCCATCAGGCAGAGCTCACATGTAGCGTTAGTCGGAAACTGACTTTCAAAAGTGATTGTTTTTTAGGTGTGTACTTATAGATTGTGACACGACTGTTACGCTGCTTCAAACCAGAACATTGTATCTCTCTCTCGTTCCGAAGTTATTAGCGACCTTAGAACGCCATCAGACAGAGATCACATGTAGCGTGAGTCGGAAACTGACTTTCAAAAGTGATTATTTTTTAGGTGTGTGCTTATAGATTGTGACATGATTGTTACGCTGCTTCAAATCAGAACATTGTATCTCTTCTCGTTCCGAAGTTATTAGCGACTTTAGAACGCCAACAGGCAGAGTTCACATGTAGCGTTAGTCGGAAACTGACTTTCAAAAGTGATTGTTTTTTAGGTATGTGCTTATAGATTGTGACACGACTGTTACGCTGCTTCAAACCAGAACATTGTATCTCTTCTCGTTCCGAAGTTATTAGCGACCTTAGAACGCCATCAGGCAGAGCTCACATGTAGAGTTAGTCGGAAACTGACTTTCAAAAGTGATTGTTTTTAGGTGTGTACTTATAGATTGTGACACGACTGTTACGCTGCTTCAAACCAGAACATTGTATCTCTTCTCGTTCCGAAGTTATTAGCGACCTTAGAACGCCATCAGGCAGAGCACACATGTAGCGTTAGTCGGAAAGTGACTTTCAAAAGTGATTGTTTTTTAGGTGTGTACTTATAGATTGTGACACGACTGTTACGCTGCTTCAAACCAGAACATTGTATCTCTTCTCGTTCCGAAATTCTTAGCGACCTTAGAACGCCATCAGGCAGAGCTCACATGTAGCGTTAGTCGGAAACTGACTTTCAAAAGTGATTGTTTTTTAGGTGTGCTTATAGATTGTGACAGGACTGTTACGCTGCTTCAAACCAGAACATTGTATCTCTTCTCGTTCCGAAGTTATTAGCCACCTTAGAACGCCATCAGACAGAGCTCACATGTAGCGTTTGTCGGAAACTGACTTTCAAAAGTGATTGTTTTTTAGGTGTGTACTTATAGACTGTGACACGACTGTTACGCTGCTTCAAACCAGAATATTGTATCTCTTCTCGTTCCGAAGTTATTAGCGACCTTAGAACGCCATCAAGCTGAGCTCACATGTAGCGTTAGTCGGAAACTGACTTTCAAAAGTGATTGTTTTTTAGGTGTGTACTTATAGATTGTGACACGACTGTTACGCTGCTTCAAACCAGAACATTGTATCTCTTCTCGTTCCGAAGTTATTAGCGACCTTAGAACGCCATCAGGCAGAGCTCACATGTAGCGTTAGGCGGAAACTGACTTTCAAAAGTGATTGTTTTTTAGGTGTGTACTTATAGATTTTGACACGACTGTTACGCTGCTTCAAACCAGAACATTGTATCTCTTCTCGTTCCGAAGTTATTAGCGACCTTAGAACGCCATCAGGCAGAGCTCACATGTAGCGTTAGTCGGAAACTGACTTTCAAAAGTGATTGTTTTTTAGGTGTGTACTTATAGACTGCGACACGACTGTTACGCTGCTTCAAACCAGAACATTGTATCTCTTCTCGTTCCGAAGTTATTAGCGACCTTAGAACGCCATCAGACAGAGCTCACATGTAGCGTTAGTCGGAAACTGACTTTCAAAAGTGATTGTTTTTTAGGTGTGTGCTTATAGATTGTGACACGACTGTTACGCTGCTTCAAACCAGAACATTGTATCTCTTCTCGTTCCGAAGTTATTAGCGACCTTAGAACGCCATCAGGCAGAGCTTACATGTAGCGTTAGTCGGAAACTGACTTTCAAAAGTGATTGTTTTTTAGGTGTGTACTTATAGATTGTGACACGACTGTTACGCTGCTTCAAACCAGAACATTGTATCTCTTCTCGTTCCGAAGTTATTAGCGACCTTAGAACGCCATCAGACAGAGCTTACATGTAGCGTTAGTCGGAAACTGACTTTCAAAAGTGATTGTTTTTTAGGTGTGTACTTATAGATTGTGACACGACTGTTACGCTGCTTCAAAGCAGAACATTGTATCTCTTCTCGTTCCGAAGTTATTAGCGACCTTAGAACGCCATCAGACAGAGCTCACATGTAGCGTTAGTCGGAAACTGACTTTCAAAAGTGATTGTTTTTTAGGTGTGTACTTATAGATTGTGACACGACTGTTACGCTGCTTCAAGCAAGAACATTGTATCTCTTCTCGTTCCGAAGTTATTAGCGACCTTAGAACGCCATCAGACAGAGCTCACATGTAGCGTTAGTCGGAAACTGACTTTCAAAAGTGATTGTTTTTTAGGTGTGTACTTATAGATTGTGACACGACTGTTACGCTGCTTCAAACCAGAATATTGTATCTCTTCTCGTTCCGAAGTTATTAGCGACTTTAGAACGCCATCAGACAAAGATCACATGTAGCGTTAGTCGGAAACCGACTTTCAAAAGTGATTGTTTTTTAGGTGTGCTTATAGATTGTGACACGACTGTTACGCTGCTTCAAACCAGAACATTGTATCTCATCTCGTTCCGAAGTTATTAGCGACCTTATAACGCTATCAGGCAGAGCTCACATGTAGCGTTAGGCGGAAACTGACTTTCAAAAGTGATTGTTTTTTAGGTGCGTACTTATAGATTTGACACGACTGTTACGCTGCTTCAAACCAGAACATTGTATCTCTTCTCGTTCCGAAGTTATTAGCGACCTTAGAACGCCATCAGACAGAGCTCACATGTAGCGTTAGTCGGAAACTGACTTTCAAAAGTGATTGTTTTTTAGGTGTGTACTTATAGATTGTGACACGACTGTTACGCTGCTTCAAACCAGAACATTGTATCTCTTCTCGTTCCGAAGTTATTAGCGACCTTAGAACGCCATCAGGCAGAGCTCACATGTAGCGTTAGTCGGAAACTGACTTTCAAAAGTGATTGTTTTTTAGGTGTGTACTTATAGATTGTGACACGACTGTTACGCTGCTTCAAACCAGAACATTGTATCTCTTCTCGTTCCGAAGTTATTAGCGACCTTAGAACGCCATCAGACAGAGCTCACATGTAGCGTTAGTCGGAAACTGACTTTCAAAAGTGATTGTTTTTAGGTGTGTGCTTATAGATTGTGACACGACTGTTACGCTGCTTCAAACCAGAACATTGTATCTATCTCTCTCGTTCCTTCTCGAAGTTATTAGCGACCTTAGAACGCCATCAGACAGAGCTCACATGTAGCGTTAGTCGGAAACTGACTTTCAAAAGTGATTGTTTTTTAGGTGTGTACTTATAGATTGTGACACGACTGTTACGCTGCTTCTGTATCTCTTCGTTCCGAAGTTATTAGCAACCTTAGAACGCCATCAGACAGAGCTCACATGTAGCGTTAGGCGGAAACTGACTTTCAAAAGTGATTGTTTTTTAGGTGTGTACTTATAGATTGTGACACGACTGTTACGCTGCTTCAAACCAGAACATTGTATCCTTTCTCGTTCCGAAGTTATTAGCAACCTTAGAACGCCATCAGACAGAGCTCACATGTAGCGTTAGGCGGAAACTGACTTTCAAAAGTGATTGTTTTTTAGGTGTGTACTTATAGATTGTGACACGACTGTTACGCTGCTTCAAACCAGAACATTGTATCTCTTCTCGTTCCGAAGTTATTAGCAACCTTAGAACGCCATCAGACAGAGCTCACATGTAGCGTTAGGCGGAAACTGACTTTCAAAAGTGATTGTTTTTTAGGTGTGTACTTATAGATTGTGACACGACTGTTACGCTGCTTCAAACCAGAACATTGTATCTCTTCTCGTTCCGAAGTTATTAGCAACCTTAGAACGCCATCAGACAGAGCTCACATGTAGCGTTAGGCGGAAACTGACTTTCAAAAGTGATTGTTTTTTAGGTGTGTACTTATAGATTGTGACACGACTGTTACGCTGCTTCAAACCAGAACATTGTATCTCTTCTCGTTCCGAAGTTATTAGCAACCTTAGAACGCCATAAGACAGAGCTCACATGTAGCGTTAGGCGGAAACTGACTTTCAAAAGTGATTGTTTTTTAGGTGTGTACTTATAGATTGTGACACGACTGTTACGCTGCTTCAAACCAGAACATTGTATCTCTTCTCGTTCCGAAGTTATTAGCAACCTTAGAACGCCATCAGACAGAGCTCACATGTAGCGTTAGGCGGAAACTGACTTTCAAAAGTGATTGTTTTTTAGGTGTGTACTTATAGATTGTGACACGACTGTTACGCTGCTTCAAACCAGAACATTGTATCTCTTCTCGTTCCGAAGTTATTAGCAACCTTAGAACGCCATCAGACAGAGCTCACATGTAGCGTTAGGCGGAAACTGACTTTCAAAAGTGATTGTTTTTTAGGTGTGTACTTATAGATTGTGACACGACTGTTACGCTGCTTCAAACCAGAACATTGTATCTCTTCTCGTTCCGAAGTTATTAGCAACCTTAGAACGCCATCAGAGCAGAGCTCACATGTAGCGTTAGGCGGAAACTGACTTTCAAAAGTGATTGTTTTTTAGGTGTGTACTTATAGATTGTGACACGACTGTTACGCTGCTTCAAACCAGAACATTGTATCTCTTCTCGTTCCGAAGTTATTAGCAACCTTAGAACGCCATCAGACAGAGCTCACATGTAGCGTTAGGCGGAAACTGACTTTCAAAAGTGATTGTTTTTTAGGTGTGTACTTATAGATTGTGACACGACTGTTACGCTGCTTCAAACCAGAACATTGTATCTCTTCTCGTTCCGAAGTTATTAGCAACCTTAGAACGCCATCAGACAGAGCTCACATGTAGCGTTAGGCGGAAACTGACTTTCAAAAGTGATTGTTTTTTAGGTGTGTACTTATAGATTGTGACACGACTGTTACGCTGCTTCAAACCAGAACATTGTATCTCTTCTCGTTCCGAAGTTATTAGCAACCTTAGAACGCCATCAGACAGAGCTCACATGTAGCGTTAGGCGGAAACTGACTTTCAAAAGTGATTGTTTTTTAGGTGTGTACTTATAGATTGTGACACGACTGTTACGCTGCTTCAAACCAGAACATTGTATCTCTTCTCGTTCCGAAGTTATTAGCAACCTTAGAACGCCATCAGACAGAGCTCACATGTAGCGTTAGGCGGAAACTGACTTTCAAAAGTGATTGTTTTTTAGGTGTGTACTTATAGATTGTGACACGACTGTTACGCTGCTTCAAACCAGAACATTGTATCTCTTCTCGTTCCGAAGTTATTAGCAACCTTAGAACGCCATCAGACAGAGCTCACATGTAGCGTTAGGCGGAAACTGACTTTCAAAAGTGATTGTTTTTTAGGTGTGTACTTATAGATTGTGACACGACTGTTACGCTGCTTCAAACCAGAACATTGTATCTCTTCTCGTTCCGAAGTTATTAGCGACCTTAGAACGCCATCAGACAGAGCTCACATGTAGCGTTAGGCGGAAACTGACTTTCAAAAGTGATTGTTTTTTAGGTGTGTACTTATAGATTGTGACACGACTGTTACGCTGCTTCAAACCAGAACATTGTATCTCTTCTCGTTCCGAAGTTATTAGCAACCTTAGAACGCCATCAGACAGAGCTCACATGTAGCGTTAGGCGGAAACTGACTTTCAAAAGTGATTGTTTTTTAGGTGTGTACTTATAGATTGTGACACGACTGTTACGCTGCTTCAAACCAGAACATTGTATCTCTTCTCGTTCCGAAGTTATTAGCAACCTTAGAACGCCATCAGACAGAGCTCACATGTAGCGTTAGGCGGAAACTGACTTTCAAAAGTGATTGTTTTTTAGGTGTGTACTTATAGATTGTGACACGACTGTTACGCTGCTTCAAACCAGAACATTGTATCTCTTCTCGTTCCGAAGTTATTAGCGACCTTAGAACGCCATCAGACAGAGCTCACATGTAGCGTTAGGCGGAAACTGACTTTCAAAAGTGATTGTTTTTTAGGTGTGTACTTATAGATTGTGACACGACTGTTACGCTGCTTCAAACCAGAACATTGTATCTCTTCTCGTTCCGAAGTTATTAGCAACCTTAGAACGCCATCAGACAGAGCTCACATGTAGCGTTAGGCGGAAACTGACTTTCAAAAGTGATTGTTTTTTAGGTGTGTACTTATAGATTGTGACACGACTGTTACGCTGCTTCAAACCAGAACATTGTATCTCTTCTCGTTCCGAAGTTATTAGCAACCTTAGAACGCCATCAGACAGAGCTCACATGTAGCGTTAGGCGGAAACTGACTTTCAAAAGTGATTGTTTTTTAGGTGTGTACTTATAGATTGTGACACGACTGTTACGCTGCTTCAAACCAGAACATTGTATCTCTTCTCGTTCCGAAGTTATTAGCGACCTTAGAACGCCATCAGACAGAGCTCACATGTAGCGTTAGGCGGAAACTGACTTTCAAAAGTGATTGTTTTTTAGGTGTGTACTTATAGATTGTGACACGACTGTTACGCTGCTTCAAACCAGAACATTGTATCTCTTCTCGTTCCGAAGTTATTAGCAACCTTAGAACGCCATCAGACAGAGCTCACATGTAGCGTTAGGCGGAAACTGACTTTCAAAAGTGATTGTTTTTTAGGTGTGTACTTATAGATTGTGACACGACTGTTACGCTGCTTCAAACCAGAACATTGTATCTCTTCTCGTTCCGAAGTTATTAGCGACCTTAGAACGCCATCAGACAGAGCTCACATGTAGCGTTAGGCGGAAACTGACTTTCAAAAGTGATTGTTTTTTAGGTGTGTACTTATAGATTGTGACACGACTGTTACGCTGCTTCAAACCAGAACATTGTATCTCTTCTCGTTCCGAAGTTATTAGCGACCTTAGAACGCCATCAGACAGAGCTCACATGTAGCGTTAGGCGGAAACTGACTTTCAAAAGTGATTGTTTTTTAGGTGTGTACTTATAGATTGTGACACGACTGTTACGCTGCTTCAAACCAGAACATTGTATCTCTTCTCGTTCCGAAGTTATTAGCGACCTTAGAACGCCATCAGACAGAGCTCACATGTAGCGTTAGGCGGAAACTGACTTTCAAAAGTGATTGTTTTTTAGGTGTGTACTTATAGATTGTGACACGACTGTTACGCTGCTTCAAACCAGAACATTGTATCTCTTCTCGTTCCGAAGTTATTAGCGACCTTAGAACGCCATCAGACAGAGCTCACATGTAGCGTTAGGCGGAAACTGACTTTCAAAAGTGATTGTTTTTTAGGTGTGTACTTATAGATTGTGACACGACTGTTACGCTGCTTCAAACCAGAACATTGTATCTCTTCTCGTTCCGAAGTTATTAGCGACCTTAGAACGCCATCAGACAGAGCTCACATGTAGCGTTAGGCGGAAACTGACTTTCAAAAGTGATTGTTTTTTAGGTGTGTACTTATAGATTGTGACACGACTGTTACGCTGCTTCAAACCAGAACATTGTATCTCTTCTCGTTCCGAAGTTATTAGCGACCTTAGAACGCCATCAGACAGAGCTCACATGTAGCGTTAGGCGGAAACTGACTTTCAAAAGTGATTGTTTTTTAGGTGTGTACTTATAGATTGTGACACGACTGTTACGCTGCTTCAAACCAGAACATTGTATCTCTTCTCGTTCCGAAGTTATTAGCGACCTTAGAACGCCATCAGACAGAGCTCACATGTAGCGTTAGGCGGAAACTGACTTTCAAAAGTGATTGTTTTTTAGGTGTGTACTTATAGATTGTGACACGACTGTTACGCTGCTTCAAACCAGAACATTGTATCTCTTCTCGTTCCGAAGTTATTAGCGACCTTAGAACGCCATCAGACAGAGCTCACATGTAGCGTTAGGCGGAAACTGACTTTCAAAAGTGATTGTTTTTTAGGTGTGTACTTATAGACTGTGACACGACTGTTACGCTGCTTCAAACCAGAACATTGTATCTCTTCTCGTTCCGAAGTTACGACCTTAGAACGCCATCAGACAGAGCTCACATGTAGCGTTAGGCGGAAACTGACTTTCAAAAGTGATTGTTTTTTAGGTGTGTACTTATAGATTGTGACACGACTGTTACGCTGCTTCAAACCAGAACATTGTATCTCTTCTCGTTCCGAAGTTATTAGCGACCTTAGAACGCCATCAGACAGAGCTCACATGTAGCGTTAGGCGGAAACTGACTTTCAAAAGTGATTGTTTTTTAGGTGTGTACTTATAGATTGTGACACGACTGTTACGCTGCTTCAAACCAGAACATTGTATCTCTTCTCGTTCCGAAGTTATTAGCGACCTTAGAACGCCATCAGACAGAGCTCACATGTAGCGTTAGGCGGAAACTGACTTTCAAAAGTGATTGTTTTTTAGGTGTGTACTTATAAGATTGTGACACGATCAGACAGAGCTCACATGTAGCGTTAGGCGGAAACTGACTTTCAAAAGTGATTGTTTTTTAGGTGTGTACTTATAGATTGTGACACGACTGTTACGCTGCTTCAAACCAGAACATTGTATCTCTTCTCGTTCCGAAGTTATTAGCGACCTTAGAACGCCATCAGACAGAGCTCACATGTAGCGTTAGGCGGAAACTGACTTTCAAAAGTGATTGTTTTTTAGGTGTGTACTTATAGATTGTGACACGACTGTTACGCTGCTTCAAACCAGAACATTGTATCTCTTCTCGTTCCGAAGTTATTAGCGACCTTAGAACGCCATCAGACAGAGCTCACATGTAGCGTTAGGCGGAAACTGACTTTCAAAAGTGATTGTTTTTTAGGTGTGTACTTATAGATTGTGACACGACTGTTACGCTGCTTCAAACCAGAACATTGTATCTCTTCTCGTTCCGAAGTTATTAGCGACCTTAGAACGCCATCAGACAGAGCTCACATGTAGCGTTAGGCGGAAACTGACTTTCAAAAGTGATTGTTTTTTAGGTGTGTACTTATAGATTGTGACACGACTGTTACGCTGCTTCAAACCAGAACATTGTATCTCTTCTCGTTCCGAAGTTATTAGCGACCTTAGAACGCCATCAGACAGAGCTCACATGTAGCGTTAGGCGGAAACTGACTTTCAAAAGTGATTGTTTTTTAGGTGTGTACTTATAGATTGTGACACGACTGTTACGCTGCTTCAAACCAGAACATTGTATCTCTTCTCGTTCCGAAGTTATTAGCGACCTTAGAACGCCATCAGACAGAGCTCACATGTAGCGTTAGGCGGAAACTGACTTTCAAAAGTGATTGTTTTTTAGGTGTGTACTTATAGATTGTGACACGACTGTTACGCTGCTTCAAACCAGAACATTGTATCTCTTCTCGTTCCGAAGTTATTAGCGACCTTAGAACGCCATCAGACAGAGCTCACATGTAGCGTTAGGCGGAAACTGACTTTCAAAAGTGATTGTTTTTTAGGTGTGTACTTATAGATTGTGACACGACTGTTACGCTGCTTCAAACCAGAACATTGTATCTCTTCTCGTTCCGAAGTTATTAGCGACCTTAGAACGCCATCAGACAGAGCTCACATGTAGCGTTAGGCGGAAACTGACTTTCAAAAGTGATTGTTTTTTAGGTGTGTACTTATAGATTGTGACACGACTGTTACGCTGCTTCAAACCAGAACATTGTATCTCTTCTCGTTCCGAAGTTATTAGCGACCTTAGAACGCCATCAGACAGAGCTCACATGTAGCGTTAGGCGGAAACTGACTTTCAAAAGTGATTGTTTTTTAGGTGTGTACTTATAGATTGTGACACGACTGTTACGCTGCTTCAAACCAGAACATTGTATCTCTTCTCGTTCCGAAGTTATTAGCGACCTTAGAACGCCATCAGACAGAGCTCACATGTAGCGTTAGGCGGAAACTGACTTTCAAAAGTGATTGTTTTTTAGGTGTGTACTTATAGATTGTGACACGACTGTTACGCTGCTTCAAACCAGAACATTGTATCTCTTCTCGTTCCGAAGTTATTAGCGACCTTAGAACGCCATCAGACAGAGCTCACATGTAGCGTTAGGCGGAAACTGACTTTCAAAAGTGATTGTTTTTTAGGTGTGTACTTATAGATTGTGACACGACTGTTACGCTGCTTCAAACCAGAACATTGTATCTCTTCTCGTTCCGAAGTTATTAGCGACCTTAGAACGCCATCAGACAGAGCTCACATGTAGCGTTAGGCGGAAACTGACTTTCAAAAGTGATTGTTTTTTAGGTGTGTACTTATAGATTGTGACACGACTGTTACGCTGCTTCAAACCAGAACATTGTATCTCTTCTCGTTCCGAAGTTATTAGCGACCTTAGAACGCCATCAGACAGAGCTCACATGTAGCGTTAGGCGGAAACTGACTTTCAAAAGTGATTGTTTTTTAGGTGTGTACTTATAGATTGTGACACGACTGTTACGCTGCTTCAAACCAGAACATTGTATCTCTTCTCGTTCCGAAGTTATTAGCGACCTTAGAACGCCATCAGACAGAGCTCACATGTAGCGTTAGGCGGAAACTGACTTTCAAAAGTGATTGTTTTTTAGGTGTGTACTTATAGATTGTGACACGACTGTTACGCTGCTTCAAACCAGAACATTGTATCTCTTCTCGTTCCGAAGTTATTAGCGACCTTAGAACGCCATCAGACAGAGCTCACATGTAGCGTTAGGCGGAAACTGACTTTCAAAAGTGATTGTTTTTTAGGTGTGTACTTATAGATTGTGACACGACTGTTACGCTGCTTCAAACCAGAACATTGTATCTCTTCTCGTTCCGAAGTTATTAGCGACCTTAGAACGCCATCAGACAGAGCTCACATGTAGCGTTAGGCGGAAACTGACTTTCAAAAGTGATTGTTTTTTAGGTGTGTACTTATAGATTGTGACACGACTGTTACGCTGCTTCAAACCAGAACATTGTATCTCTTCTCGTTCCGAAGTTATTAGCGACCTTAGAACGCCATCAGACAGAGCTCACATGTAGCGTTAGGCGGAAACTGACTTTCAAAAGTGATTGTTTTTTAGGTGTGTACTTATAGATTGTGACACGACTGTTACGCTGCTTCAAACCAGAACATTGTATCTCTTCTCGTTCCGAAGTTATTAGCGACCTTAGAACGCCATCAGACAGAGCTCACATGTAGCGTTAGGCGGAAACTGACTTTCAAAAGTGATTGTTTTTTAGGTGTGTACTTATAGATTGTGACACGACTGTTACGCTGCTTCAAACCAGAACATTGTATCTCTTCTCGTTCCGAAGTTATTAGCGACCTTAGAACGCCATCAGACAGAGCTCACATGTAGCGTTAGGCGGAAACTGACTTTCAAAAGTGATTGTTTTTTAGGTGTGTACTTATAGATTGTGACACGACTGTTACGCTGCTTCAAACCAGAACATTGTATCTCTTCTCGTTCCGAAGTTATTAGCGACCTTAGAACGCCATCAGACAGAGCTCACATGTAGCGTTAGGCGGAAACTGACTTTCAAAAGTGATTGTTTTTTAGGTGTGTACTTATAGATTGTGACACGACTGTTACGCTGCTTCAAACCAGAACATTGTATCTCTTCTCGTTCCGAAGTTATTAGCGACCTTAGAACGCCATCAGACAGAGCTCACATGTAGCGTTAGGCGGAAACTGACTTTCAAAAGTGATTGTTTTTTAGGTGTGTACTTATAGATTGTGACACGACTGTTACGCTGCTTCAAACCAGAACATTGTATCACTTCTCGTTCCGAGCTCACATGTAGCGTTAGGCGGAAACTGACTTTCAAAAGTGATTGTTTTTTAGGTGTGTACTTATAGATTGTGACACGACTGTTACGCTGCTTCAAACCAGAACATTGTATCTCTTCTCGTTCCGAAGTTATTAGCGACCTTAGAACGCCATCAGACAGAGCTCACATGTAGCGTTAGGCGGAAACTGACTTTCAAAAGTGATTGTTTTTTAGGTGTGTACTTATAGATTGTGACACGACTGTTACGCTGCTTCAAACCAGAACATTGTATCTCTTCTCGTTCCGAAGTTATTAGCGACCTTAGAACGCCATCAGACAGAGCTCACATGTAGCGTTAGGCGGAAACTGACTTTCAAAAGTGATTGTTTTTTAGGTGTGTACTTATAGATTGTGACACGACTGTTACGCTGCTTCAAACCAGAACATTGTATCTCTTCTCGTTCCGAAGTTATTAGCGACCTTAGAACGCCATCAGACAGAGCTCACATGTAGCGTTAGGCGGAAACTGACTTTCAAAAGTGATTGTTTTTTAGGTGTGTACTTATAGATTGTGACACGACTGTTACGCTGCTTCAAACCAGAACATTGTATCTCTTCTCGTTCCGAAGTTATTAGCGACCTTAGAACGCCATCAGACAGAGCTCACATGTAGCGTTAGGCGGAAACTGACTTTCAAAAGTGATTGTTTTTTAGGTGTGTACTTATAGATTGTGACACGACTGTTACGCTGCTTCAAACCAGAACATTGTATCTCTTCTCGTTCCGAAGTTATTAGCGACCTTAGAACGCCATCAGACAGAGCTCACATGTAGCGTTAGGCGGAAACTGACTTTCAAAAGTGATTGTTTTTTAGGTGTGTACTTATAGATTGTGACACGACTGTTACGCTGCTTCAAACCAGAACATTGTATCTCTTCTCGTTCCGAAGTTATTAGCGACCTTAGAACGCCATCAGACAGAGCTCACATGTAGCGTTAGGCGGAAACTGACTTTCAAAAGTGATTGTTTTTTAGGTGTGTACTTATAGATTGTGACACGACTGTTACGCTGCTTCAAACCAGAACATTGTATCTCTTCTCGTTCCGAAGTTATTAGCGACCTTAGAACGCCATCAGACAGAGCTCACATGTAGCGTTAGGCGGAAACTGACTTTCAAAAGTGATTGTTTTTTAGGTGTGTACTTATAGATTGTGACACGACTGTTACGCTGCTTCAAACCAGAACATTGTATCTCTTCTCGTTCCGAAGTTATTAGCGACCTTAGAACGCCATCAGACAGAGCTCACATGTAGCGTTAGGCGGAAACTGACTTTCAAAAGTGATTGTTTTTTAGGTGTGTACTTATAGATTGTGACACGACTGTTACGCTGCTTCAAACCAGAACATTGTATCTCTTCTCGTTCCGAAGTTATTAGCGACCTTAGAACGCCATCAGACAGAGCTCACATGTAGCGTTAGGCGGAAACTGACTTTCAAAAGTGATTGTTTTTTAGGTGTGTACTTATAGATTGTGACACGACTGTTACGCTGCTTCAAACCAGAACATTGTATCTCTTCTCGTTCCGAAGTTATTAGCGACCTTAGAACGCCATCAGACAGAGCTCACATGTAGCGTTAGGCGGAAACTGACTTTCAAAAGTGATTGTTTTTTAGGTGTGTACTTATAGATTGTGACACGACTGTTACGCTGCTTCAAACCAGAACATTGTATCTCTTCTCGTTCCGAAGTTATTAGCGACCTTAGAACGCCATCAGACAGAGCTCACATGTAGCGTTAGGCGGAAACTGACTTTCAAAAGTGATTGTTTTTTAGGTGTGTACTTATAGATTGTGACACGACTGTTACGCTGCTTCAAACCAGAACATTGTATCTCTTCTCGTTCCGAAGTTATTAGCGACCTTAGAACGCCATCAGACAGAGCTCACATGTAGCGTTAGGCGGAAACTGACTTTCAAAAGTGATTGTTTTTTAGGTGTGTACTTATAGATTGTGACACGACTGTTACGCTGCTTCAAACCAGAACATTGTATCTTAAGTTATTAGCGACCTTAGAACGCCATCAGACAGAGCTCACATGTAGCGTTAGGCGGAAACTGACTTTCAAAAGTGATTGTTTTTTAGGTGTGTACTTATAGATTGTGACACGACTGTTACGCTGCTTCAAACCAGAACATTGTATCTCTTCTCGTTCCGAAGTTATTAGCGACCTTAGAACGCCATCAGACAGAGCTCACATGTAGCGTTAGGCGGAAACTGACTTTCAAAAGTGATTGTTTTTTAGGTGTGTACTTATAGATTGTGACACGACTGTTACGCTGCTTCAAACCAGAACATTGTATCTCTTCTCGTTCCGAAGTTATTAGCGACCTTAGAACGCCATCAGACAGAGCTCACATGTAGCGTTAGGCGGAAACTGACTTTCAAAAGTGATTGTTTTTTAGGTGTGTACTTATAGATTGTGACACGACTGTTACGCTGCTTCAAACCAGAACATTGTATCTCTTCTCGTTCCGAAGTTATTAGCGACCTTAGAACGCCATCAGACAGAGCTCACATGTAGCGTTAGGCGGAAACTGACTTTCAAAAGTGATTGTTTTTTAGGTGTGTACTTATAGATTGTGACACGACTGTTACGCTGCTTCAAACCAGAACATTGTATCTCTTCTCGTTCCGAAGTTATTAGCGACCTTAGAACGCCATCAGACAGAGCTCACATGTAGCGTTAGGCGGAAACTGACTTTCAAAAGTGATTGTTTTTTAGGTGTGTACTTATAGATTGTGACACGACTGTTACGCTGCTTCAAACCAGAACATTGTATCTCTTCTCGTTCCGAAGTTATTAGCGACCTTAGAACGCCATCAGACAGAGCTCACATGTAGCGTTAGGCGGAAACTGACTTTCAAAAGTGATTGTTTTTTAGGTGTGTACTTATAGATTGTGACACGACTGTTACGCTGCTTCAAACCAGAACATTGTATCTCTTCTCGTTCCGAAGTTATTAGCGACCTTAGAACGCCATAAGACAGAGCTCACATGTAGCGTTAGGCGGAAACTGACTTTCAAAAGTGATTGTTTTTTAGGTGTGTACTTATAGATTGTGACACGACTGTTACGCTGCTTCAAACCAGAACATTGTATCTCTTCTCGTTCCGAAGTTATTAGCAACAGAACATTGTATCTCTTCTCGTTCCGAAGTTATTAGCGACCTTAGAACGCCATCAGACAGAGCTCACATGTAGCGTTAGGCGGAAACTGACTTTCAAAAGTGATTGTTTTTTAGGTGTGTACTTATAGATTGTGACACGACTGTTACGCTGCTTCAAACCAGAACATTGTATCTCTTCTCGTTCCGAAGTTATTAGCGACCTTAGAACGCCATCAGACAGAGCTCACATGTAGCGTTAGGCGGAAACTGACTTTCAAAAGTGATTGTTTTTTAGGTGTGTACTTATAGATTGTGACACGACTGTTACGCTGCTTCAAACCAGAACATTGTATCTCTTCTCGTTCCGAAGTTATTAGCGACCTTAGAACGCCATCAGACAGAGCTCACATGTAGCGTTAGGCGGAAACTGACTTTCAAAAGTGATTGTTTTTTAGGTGTGTACTTATAGATTGTGACACGACTGTTACGCTGCTTCAAACCAGAACATTGTATCTCTTCTCACCTTAGAACGCCATCAGACAGAGCTCACATGTAGCGTTAGGCGGAAACTGACTTTCAAAAGTGATTGTTTTTTAGGTGTGTACTTATAGATTGTGACACGACTGTTACGCTGCTTCAAACCAGAACATTGTATCTCTTCTCGTTCCGAAGTTATTAGCAACCTTAGAACGCCATCAGACAGAGCTCACATGTAGCGTTAGGCGGAAACTGACTTTCAAAAGTGATTGTTTTTTAGGTGTGTACTTATAGATTGTGACACGACTGTTACGCTGCTTCAAACCAGAACATTGTATCTCTTCTCGTTCCGAAGTTATTAGCGACCTTAGAACG
>JAVIWB010001361.1:0-21291 GCA_031893035.1 Dermolepida albohirtum | reverse complement strand
TCGGTACAATCCAGTCATGTGATCGTGATCGCGAACTTTTTCTTCAGGCGATTCTACAATATTTCTTTTTCACATATATGACGTACTCTTGCTTGCTCATAATTTATACGCTCTTCATTATCTAAAGGTCTCATTTCTACCATTCTACTTAAATAATTTTTATATAAAAATTTAACATCCGTTTCTAACTCTTTTATAAAAGATGTAGCTGTATTTTCCCCACGATAAAAAGCAATTTACTTAATTTATCATCAAAGCAACATTTTTACATAATACGTAAAAGAATATGGTTCATGTTCAAAACATTTTATAGAAAATGGTTTGGAAGGATGAGGTTCTGACATATGAAAAGGTTTTAAAATAGTCTCAAAATCAGTATAAATAACAAAAGGAATTCTTAACTGCTTTTCGAATTTATCAAATTTCAATATATTTCCCGGTAGTTGTTCACCGTACTTATTAATTTTCAATTCAATGTCAGAAAACACTACCTTCACTTGTTTAAAGTCTTCATTTTCATGTCTACGCAATTTTTGCTACTATGTAAAAAAAAGTTAAACACCCTTCACATATATATTTTCAATGTCCGCCTTGAGATCTTTGGGATGAAACTAATCGAGACAAATTTTGTTACGGTTTATTTTTCAACTAGAACATATTTTTGCGTATCGTGAATTTATTTATTAAAATAATCCTGCCGAATATGACAGAAGGGACGCCCCTGGTCATCGAAGAATGTATTGTGGAAGTACATATTTGGGATATCGCATTCCTGGTAAATTTTAATATCGTTTTAAATAAATACAAATACATTCATTGCACGCGTTTTACGTCGACCTTGGGCTAGTTGTGCGTCTCAGTTTTTTTTTTTTGGTCCGTAATAAGATGTTGCTATCGCAAACGTAAGACACCCCCCCGTTCGTCTTTTCGTACTTACCCCAAAGACGATACGATCTATATCCATAGCATTTGAAAGTTAACTTCGTAGGAGGTTGGACGTTGAAATTGACTTCGATTTTTTTTGATCAAATGTGGGTCTCATGCACGCCTAAGTACCGGTGATAGATACGTCCAATCCTTCAGATTTGTCCCGGATTCCTGTAACGGATTCTGAACCCCTCCGGGATTCGTACCACGAGGATAGGAGCGTTAAGTAGCCTCTTAAGTATCTCTGTCTTTTTTTTGTTTTACCACGACTTGAGCAAAAAAATTAAGAGAATTTGATATTCGTGGGATATGTTGGTTAACATTCTAGTATAACGTGATTTATTCAAAATTAAGAGAATTTGATATTTGTGGGATATGTTAGTTTAACATTCTAGTATAACGTAATTTATTTAAAATTAAGAGAATTTGATATTGGTGAGATATGTTAGTTTAACATTCTAGTATAACGTGATTTATTTAAAATTAAGAGAATTTGATATTTGTGGGATATGTTAGTTTAATATTCTAAATTGTACAAAATTATTCAAATTAAGAGTATTTGTTGTTTGTGGCATAACATATGTAAATGATCTAAATTTAAGTAAATTTATGCAAATAAGCGAAATTGTTATTGGAGGTATACATTCATAAGCGCCGACTATAACCTCTATATATATATATATATATATATATATATATATATATATATATATATATATCGGAGAGGCTCGAATAGTCACAGTGTATTACTCATAATACTTTTAAATACCTGATAACCTCTGAGTTTTTTTTGTTTTGTTGTTTAACTACAACAAAATAAATTTTGAAGTTGAATTACACACTGGGTTTGAATCAACATACCCGACGTTACGGTGGGAAAACAGGGCAACTCAAGGACCAATAGAGCTACCGCTTTGAGAAAATCGAAATAACACCAGCCATAATTTTGCTCTTGGCGCCCTTTCCTTTTCTTTTACATCTTAGCTGAATCCTGAGCTTGCGAACCCCGACCTCCACAACAGTAGCCGGCATCTTTCTGTTGTTGCCCAGATTTACCCAAGCTCCTCCGAGCGGTCGTTCGCGACCCGCAACAATTTGCTTCTGTGCAATCCGCACGTAGCAATTTTTAATCAAGCAATAGTGTGAATTCCCATTTTCCTTGCTAATAAATAATAAATTAATGTGGACTATTCTTCTCAGTTTTGTAGAATATAACCCACATATAACCTACTACATACATCATGTACTTTTATTGTACCATTAAAGAATTCTTTAATACCGTACACATTGATAGAAATATTATTTTTTTCTTCGAATATAATATCTTTCAAAGAAATGGGGAAAATTAGATCAGTGAAGTCAGCCACAGTATCATAATGTGGATATGAAGTAACCCTTTGTGGAACTCCTACTGGCTCAGCTAAAGCTGAAGTAATAGCCCAAGCACAACAAGCGCTGTCAGAATTTTGAACATTTATGACTGCCTTCCTTTTCTTTATTGAAGCTGGTAAATCTATATAACTAGTACCCCTCATTAGATTATACTTGTTCATATTCACTTCTAATTATAAAATATTGTTCAACACCCATCCTAAAACATATATAAAATTTAAATTAATAATATAACAAAGCAATAACGTTAATCTCTATTTACCTAAATCCCGCTCTTGAAATTCACTCATTTGATTCTTAATTTCATCGATGTATTCATTATATAATGTATACATATATATATATATATATATATATATATATATATATCACTTCCATGAGTTATAATTTTATTACGAGTGTTAAACAATTTTATTTGCACAGTCTCCTTAGTTAATAAATAGATATATTGCATACAGTTCCAAATTTATTTTCAATGAATTGTGCCCATATAAAATACCATCTATTAATGTTATAAAATTTTCTCTAATATTATGAGCAAATTCTTCCACATCAATGTATATACGAGATGGATCAGATATTTGATAACTTACTATCCTATCTCCAAATGCTGCAACGCTCTTTTTTACACCATCATCAACCACTACGAATGCTTTACTTCGATGCATAGCGCTGAGAATGTGTGCAGTATAACAATTTCTCTCCACAAATACATTACATATTTCACATTTCATTAAATCTAAATTATTACTTGTATTATCTATTTTCATCCTCTTTCCTTTACATGAACTTAACATGTGTCGACTTCTATTATCTCCGCGAGTAAATTCTTTTCCATAGTATTCACATTAAAACATTTTTGATTATACTCGATGAATGCACCCCAAGTTGAAACTACACTGTTAAACGCAAAGTTTAACTGTTACTCAAATGAAACAAACATCTCCTTACAAACCTCCTATCATAGAGCAGATATCTTCATTCAAACCTGCCACCTCCTCTCATCAAAGATAATAACAAACGTGCCTCGCCGAATTGCTATGGAGCCAGTGTTTTCACTCAAACTTCTACTGAAGGTTAAATGAATGAATAATCTTTAAATTGAAACTTAATAATTTTTCTAAATAATGATTACTTCAACATATTATTTACATATATACATTTAATAAATTAATACCTTGTGTTGTTAATATAATTGTTTCGGCATCGAAGTCAATGTCATTATAAATGTCTCCTACAATAATTTTTATTACATCTTCATATTCCGTTTTATCCCTATCCTGTTCTATATCTTCATCATCCGCTTTTTCGATCATTTCTCCTACATTATCATCACTTTCTTCTTCATATTCTGTATTATCTTCCATGTCAATAATGTTTTCTAACATAATAAGTTCCAGAACATCACCATCATCATCACTATCCTCTATTCCAATCATTTCTAAAGCGTAAATTCTATCTAATATTCGAAATTATGTTCCTTTCTTAATACAACACCCATTTTCACTTATGTATATCACTAACTTAAACTGTTATAGAAATAAAACCAGCACCGGTTTATAAATTTCTTATCGAAAAGCGACTACCTTAATTTAGACATAAAAACGACCTTGACATTGAATTGACATTGACATTGAAACTTCCTCGGGCTCAGCCGTTTCTAGAACCTCCTCGTTGACCTTCACCGTTCCAATATCCATTGTGGTCAAGGTCAATGAGGAGGTTCGAGAATCGGCTGAGTCCCTCTACTTATATTATTTTGTCGATTAGTGGAGATCATCGATACTAGAAATAGTACGTCTTGTATAGATTATATTTAGTAAAAAGAACTTCATTAGCAAGGCATAGAATCGATTGTCAAGTTTGTTTAAACTGCATATATATCCAGTCTAACCTCATGTACGATTTGTATACTAATTAGATCAATCTTACGAAAGATTTATGTATTAATTAGATAAATATGATTAATTATCTATATACAAGTATTGCTCAGTTTTCAGTCTTAGATTACTAGCTATTATTAGAATAATATTATTTATTACATACCAACCATTGTTCAATAACACTAAAGATATATACTATTTGTGCTCATTTAAATTATTCGTTATATGCTAATAATTAAATTCATATTTTGAAGGAGTTATATACCAGGATTATTCAATTAGTCCTTGAGTACGTGCTAGTAATTAGATTAATATTTGCGAGGACTTATATGCTAGTATTGCTCATTTAAATCATTGGTTATATGTTAGTAATGAGATTGATATTTCCAAGGTCTTATATCATTCAGGATTGTTCAATCAGTCCTTGATTACATGCTAGTAATCAAATTGATAATTCGGAGGACTATACCAGAATTGTTCATTTAGTCTGTGATCACATGTTAGTAATTAGATTAGTATTTCTGAGACCTTGTATACTAGGTCTGCTAAACTGATAATCTAAAATTAATTTTGAGTTTTCTTCCTTTATTGCCTTTAATGTTTAGATTTGGTATTGCCCTAAATTTTTCCATTAGCGCGTATTTGAAAATCCGTATGTTTTAGCATTAGCAAGGATACTTCTAGGGATTAATTTTGTAGCGCCCCCTCAGATCTTTAATATAGAATGAACTAGTTGGTTACTTCCCTTGGAATAATTAAGAATTACTAGTTTTTTTAATGTAAGCAATACTGGCTTTCTTGCAAATATCTACACTAGGGTATAGTTTAGAGAGGGGTATAGAGAGGTTGATATTCAAGTGGGCGGATCTTTTTTCATCCAGTATTTGTTGAGTGAATGCTCTACTCATGGGGTGCTTGCTTTATTTAAGTTCGTTGATATCTTCGTTATTATCTTATAAATATTCTTTACTGCTCAGTATTAACTATATAAAAAAATAAGATAATTTGTTCCTCAATTTACAATACTGCTACAGGAGTAGATCTTATCGTTCCTACACACAACCGTAGTACTTTATTAAGAATAATGTCCAACCTTCGTAAATTGTTCTTTAAAGTACGAGAAACTTTATACTTTTCAAGGTATTAAAATCTCTGCCTCATAAAACTTTTGTAATACTTACATTAAATTAAAAAATTTCTCACATTTCTGTATAATATCATTTATATGCCTAATTCAGTTTAATCTGTTATTTCTGTAAAGTACTTTAAGTTGATCTATATTAGTAAATTTGTGTTATCGAGCCCGATTTCTCTAAACGACAGATATCTGGTTCGAGAGAAAAACATCATATTTGTTTTACTTTATGAAAATAATTTATAGTCAGCTTTTTAATTGTTTGATTACTCTGCTCATAACTGAGGTCAAGGCTTTCTAATTCTTGGATAATTGAGTTAGACATATATTATCCGAATAAAAAAAGATATCTCGGGCCTATTTTAGCATGTGCGTGATCTTATAAACATTCTTATATTTCGATATAGATTTGTCTACACCCATATTTCATTTTTTTGCAAAATATTTAGATTGACACAATCATAAAGAGTTTAGAGATATAAGACCATACAAGACGATGTCTTATTTTGTTGGAGAATGGTTTGCACATCATTTACGAATTCTGTTATGGTATCAATAGTACCTTTTTCTTTTTTAAACCCATATTGAGCATCTGGCAATAGTTTTAATGTCTCGAGCCATCGTTTTAGTCTAGCCCTGATTATATGCTTAGATAGCTTTGATAATGCAAAATGAAAGGTCAATTGGGCGGTATAAATCTTCAAGATCAGGATTTTTGTTTCTTTTCACAATAGGACCAATTATCACATCCTTAAGGACTGCGACTATTTTTTTAACACAGATATCATTACAGATTAAATTAAATACTTTTTAAACTTAATTTTCAAATGGTTTAGTATTACATAACTTATTATGAGCGCCTGGAATTGTATGGTTTGCCTTATTCAGAACTGTATCAAGATTAGTAAAGGAAAAAGTTTTAACATAATATTATTCGCGTTACTAGGGAGCTTACTTACATTTTTAGGCCAAACAAACTCTGGGGTCAGCTGAAATAAGATTAAGTTAAGGCATGCTCTTCTTACAACTTTCCTATCTTTCCTTCCAAACCATTTAAATTTTTAAACATTTTTTCAAACATCACGGACTAGCACATCTTTAGAAATTATTATATATAAGTTACATTTCTCTTCATTTCTATCTCTTTTTTGTACTTGAGAAACAGTTTATATTACCACATTCTATCTTCACATTTAACATAAGTTTCTGAAGTTTGATCTTTTTAATAATTTAAATCTACCATTGTCTTATGAATCTTAAAGCACTAACCAATTCAATTTACTAGCCAATATCGAAGAGCGTAAAGTTAGATCAATAGCTGACTCAGATTCTACCTATGTCTGTAGGCGGAACCAAAAGTAGAATATACCACAAATGGAGACTGCAAGTGTCAAGACTGACCATATTGAAAACTTGTAATGTGTTAATCTAATTCTGCAAGTCAAAAAATTATGGGATATTTTCTTTTAATCAATATTCACTATTTAATATTATAATAATTTAATAGTAAACACCCCCGAATCCATTTGCACAATCGTATTTATATAATATTATATTTAAAATCAATGCCTTCAAAGAGTTTGTACCAAATTTCACTCCGAACTATTATATACACCTGAAATTTTATGTTTATATATTCCAACTTGCAAATGCATAGTCAGCAACGGCTGACCTGGTGACTTCGTCGTTAGGGTGTGCCTCTCATGTGACGACGAAGTCACCACCTTATATGGTTCAACTACTAACATACTCGAACAACTATACCAATTGTGTCTACCCAGTTATACAACAACCCAGAGTAATAAATAATCAATGGATAATAAAGTTACAAAAAACGTATCTTTTTAAATTGAATTGAAAGACTTTAGTAAAGAAACTAATACAAGTTAAACACCAAACATAGGAAATATCTCTATCTACGTTTGCTTGGATTGCTCACTCTATATATTTATCATTTATTTTTATTTACTCCTTCAACTCATAATGTTTATTTACACCTAAAATTAAATACAACTTGAATGTACAAACCCCGGAGATATCAATAATCCATCTTCGTTTAATACAATCATGGTGCACATTCCAAATCAAAAATTATTAAAAAAAAGCAATTGAATTTTTAAAATCAAAGAAATATCAATTCGAAAATTAACATTTTATTATAAATTACAAAATTATAAATACCTTGCAGTATAATAAATATATTTAATTTCTACATATTATGAAACGTATTCCGATATCTATGATTTTTCCATATCTTTATCGTACAGCCTCCAAAATTTCACAGGTTTTCTGTTGGAACTATCTAGCATTCTTCGTATATTTATACCTTTTTTCGGAAATACACAATTTTATTTTTTTATTATACTTAACTTGAATTTTTACATTGAATATCTTAATTATTTTTTGACGTTTTAACATTCACTTTAGCTTGCTGCCATCTATGTTAGAAATTTTTCAGGACACTTAGAACACGAAGGTAGCCTTTCTTGCTGGTTTGAAACACTTTTCAGTTAGTTAATTACTTTTCTTGTAAAAATAGGCTCTTGAAAGGAAATTATTTATTTGAAATTTAACAAATTAACACCGTTTCACGTGTGAAGTTAACAAAAATAGATACATAATTGATTTTATCTACAATCCAATTCTTCGTATTCTCGGGAGAGAGATGTTTTCGGGATAGATGTGCAAGTGTCTCGGAATATAACGCCTCTGACTCTAAATGGAAACATCGTCTTAGAGGGTCATCGCCAAGGGATATTTTTTCATTTTACTTCACTTCATATTACCTTATTTTTTGGTTTCTTTCTGTCGCCTTTACTATAATAACTTAATACTAAAAATGATTTAATTTAAGTAATCGTTCTTGGTAGTGAATATTTCCGTATTACATGCCTCACCATGCCACTTGCTATATTTATAGGTGTTTGTCTTGGCTGTAGTCGCTGCTCTAGTGGTGCCAGAGACTTGACGAACTTGAATGACGGTGTCTTAACTATTTGTTGTGACCTCCACATCGATTGTGATGACCTTTGTGCTGGTTGCGGCGGATGTATTTTGCGATTCTTAGAGAGCTATAGCATCGTCTCGAAGTTATATGCTAACATTGAAGCACTTGGATACTAAATACGTGTTATTGAAACGTTTCGGATAACCCGAAAGCTACAATTGTAGTAACAAATAAGGGAAAGGAAGAAATCGATTGGTTAAAATAACAATTTATCGATTTATTCGGACTACTAAGAGCAATATCAGAAATATCAATAGCAGTGACGCGATTTTAATTTTATGCTAATATGTGTAAATTTAGGCATAACATTATTTGCTTAATTAAGAAACAGTATAGTTCCAGTAACTCCAAGAACAACAACAAAAAATCAATATGAAATGAAGATATTGAGATAGTAAAACAACATATTGTACAGACACGCCACTAAATACGTACTCAGCTCACAACAGCTTCGTTGCATGATTATTATAAAATATTACATTAGTGCCACATAATAGGCACTTCCAAAATGTTCAGACTATATACTGACAAATCTAGTACAATTGAATAATTATGTTATATTAAGAAGTCGATAGAAAAAACAGTAAATAAAATGACGGTCTGTAATTGAAGAATTAAGAAACAAGTAAATTAGTCAATGATTACTGTATAACTACTAACTATATTGGTATAGATTGAATAGTTAAAACAGCTATCTAATTAGGCAACTACGTCAAGACAAGTGAATGTACATATATATAAATATCAACCAATTTTAGCAGATGTCTACTGAGTGGATAATTACGTTAATACTATAAAATGTACACAAGTAATGAACAATTCTAGCAATTGCCTAATAAGTGAATAACTATCTATTTTATATGTTGAACATACATACTTATGAACAATTATCACATATGTCTTATAACTATGTTAAATCTATTGAATGTAGTTATAGATATCGAACAACTATAGCAACTATATAGTAAGTAATTAACTAAGTTAAAGCAATGATATCGTCTCTAGTTAGCAGTCCTTCAATTCCTGATGATTTATTGAAACGATCCTCGCCTACCTTAATTAATCACTTCGAGGTTGGGCTGTAATACCAGTTTTAGTCTCCGTAATAGACACAGAGGAAAAAAGATCTTACACCACGCGTACCCTATACGCAATGTAAAAAGGAAAAAACAAAAATCAAATAGTCAGAATACAGTGATACCTCGAATTGTAAAAAGAGTTAATTAAAGAAATTAATCTTCTTTCGTGCAAATTAAAAGAAACGCAATCCAAGATGGACGTCCTGTTCCACTAGGTCGTTTATTTATCGATTGTTTTTACCACCAACTATATCACAAGTCAATAAATTTAATCAACTAGTATTTATTTTTCTGACATTTAGTCGTAAGAAAATTACTTTCCTTTAAGAACAATGCACAATTCACATTCAATCCGAATTTTATATATTTTGATAGATGGACTTTACTATTTGAAGTTAGTTATACGAAAAGAAGAAGAACGTGAAGCGCCTACTGCATTTAAGCCTACATCGATTGAAGTAAAGATAAAAAAAGAGAAAAGAAAAGAACAAGGTAGTAAATTATAAGCTCATTATTTAGTTAATTGGTTACTAAAATACTTATAATAACTTCAGATAAATATATGAACAATTGTCAACATTTTTCATAATTATTGTTTTTTTTTGGAATGAAATAGTACCCTGTCAATTTGCAACAGTCTTAATTTCCCGTTGCAATAACGTACATTTATATCCTTTCCGCTATAATGTTTATTCTCATACAAATAATTCTGTGATGATGCGTTACTTGTACAGAAACCGTTGACGCTAATGGAACTATTACTGTATAATTGTAAAAGATGCTTCGAAGGTGTAGGGGCCGGAAAAATGCTTTCTATATACATTTTTAATACCTCTTTAACTGTGGAATATTTGAGAAAGTTTGACACTACGTCTGCTTCCATTAAATGTCTCTTAACATGTTTATTTATTGTCATCACTATATATGCACGATCGATATCAATATATTAACTGCTTAAGAAACAGTTCTTTTCAACTATTTATATATTACTTGAAGTTGTCCTAACTACTTAACAATTTTGGACTTCCTTAATTCCGCAATTATCGCTAATATCTCATTGTAGTGTTCGGTATGACCAGCATCCTTCGATGCAATTACGAGGATAGTTTGACAAATAGTGAGAATGACATGACACATAGGTGACGCTCTAATTGGTAAAACAAATGCACTGTAATTTAGGTTGGCTATTTATATGTTTACATTCCGATATTTAGATAAATCGGTTGATTAGTTTATTTTTGACAGCTGATTGAAATACAAGCAGCACGTCGTTTTGTTAAAATGGAAAAAGCAGAGTATCGTGCGGTCATTGGATACTTCGTAATTAAAGGTATGAAAGCTACCAAAACAAAAGATGAGTTACGGGAAACATTAGGTGAATCTGCTCCATCATCCGCCACAATAAGTAGATTGGTAAATGAATTTAAACGTGGTAGAACAAGCTGTGTTGATGAAGCGCGCTCTGGAGCATCCAAAATCGTGACTTCTAAGGAAATTATTATAAAAATCCATAATATTATTACGCAAGATCGACGACTCGAAGTGAGGGAGATAGCAGACATGGTAAACATTTCAACAGAACGCGTACACCACATTTTAGCGAAAGAATTGGGCCCTTCCAAGCTTTCGGCAAGATGGGTGCCGCGATTGCTTAAGACTGATCGAAAGTTCACTCGCTTGCGCATTTCCAATGAGTGTTTGGACCTTTATAAGCGGAATCCGGTTGATTTTTGTAGGCGATTTGTTACTTGCGATGAAACTTAGATACACTACAGTACACCTGAAACTAAACAACAGTCGAAACAATGATTAGAACGTGGTTCTGCACGTCCGAAGAAAGCGAAAACCACTTTATCGGCAAATAAGTTGATGACATCGATTTTTTGGGATTCAAAGGGCATTTTTCTCATTGATTACCTTCAGAAAGGTGCCGCAATAAACGGACAATATTATGCAGAACTTCTGCAAAAATTAAATGTTGAGATTCGTGCTAAACGGCTAGGAATGGCAAAGAAATAGATTCTGTTTCACCAAGACAACGCTCCATCGCATACCAGCACAGTTGCGATGTTCAAAATCCACGAGTTGCATTTCCAATTAGTACCGCATGCACCTTATTCCCCGGATCTAGCCCCTTCCGACTTCCACCTTTTTCCAAAATTGAAAACGACACTAGATGGAAAGGAATTTTCGTCTAACGACGAGCTTATCACCTTCGTAAATGAGTATTTTGCAAGCCTTCCGGAATCGCATTTTAAAGCTGGCATAAGGGAATTGGAGCACCGTTGGAATAAATGTATTGCTCTTTTAAGAGAATATATTGAAAAATAAAAATTATTTTGTATTTAAGAAATTCGTTTTTTTCTTTTTCATTCTCACTACTTGTCAAACTACCCTCGTAGTAACTGCAATCTATCAGACAATTCACTACATCATCCTAATACTTATACTCTTTACCGCTCGATACAACCGTTTTTCTTAGGTCTACAAGTATTCCTTATCGTAGACCTAAACCATTCTTCAAAGTTCTTGTCCACCAAACTTCAGGTTTTTTTCAGTGTAGGTTTAATAGTTATCGTGTATTTGGTACTTTTAATAGTTGCATACTCCTTTTATGATTGTAATCAACTCTGTGCATTTGTATCATTAAGAATAAGTTTATAATTCTTTGCGTTGGCATATAAGTGATTTCCAGGTTTCTTTTTGAAAAGTTGTTTTTCCGTGTACCCCATACTTTTCATGATGTTCTTCGTTTTCATCTATCATTAAACGAATGACATATAGACCTATTATAGGACCATGCTCTTTCCTAACTACGTCTGTTTCTAAAAGGGTTTTGTTCAATGATTTATTAGCAATTATTGACTTTCTTGGTTTCGTTTGCAAAAGCGATATAGCGTGAGCTATCGATTTATCCAAATTTATACTTTCACTTATATCCGTTTCGTCTTCTTCATCATCATCAAGCTGTTCCAGTCGTATTTGAGCAATAGAATGGATTATGTTTTTTATATTACCTCCTCCTTTTTAGAAAATAAAATGAGTGAATGATGTGGTTAGGTGAATGTGGATGATTTGAGACAATTATTACCTCCTTTGTTTTAATAAATAATAATAGGGGTATTATCTAATAGAGAATATTTATTTGCACGTGTTGGTTAGTCAATTTATTACGAGCGCGTGTTCGGCTAGCTAAAGCACTGTAATAAATGCAAATAAAAGAAAAGAAAGTAATATAATTGAATGTAATGTGAGTAGTTAATAATTAGTAGTTGTGTACAATGAGCATCAAAAGTCCAGGACGTGTGCTAAGCTGAAAGAAAGATTATTAGTGGAAATAAAACGATAGGAATGCCTTTAAAATTTTATTGACAAGTTAAATTAATTCTTAAAGTTTGAATGGGTTAAATAGAGCTAGTTAACAAGAACGAGAGCAACAAATAAAATATTATATACGTAATAGCAAACATGTAATAAAAATAAGTCTAACGATATTTAGCTGTTTAATAAAATATACAAAGAGTTAAATTAAAATGTGCATCGGGCGATGTGTGTACTTGCGTGTTTGTGTATATGTATATATCCTGGATCAGGAGGCTGTGTATATTCCGCGGGCGCGAAATGAAGCACGAAGTCGCAAAAAGCGCGAATAACGGTTCGCGCGGCACAAACACGTGAAGGACGCGTCTAGTCTGGATGACGACAGAAAGCGAAGAGGGTTGTTCTCTTACGGCTATGGCTTTATAAGGAACCGACCCCATAACTGAGGGGGTATTGGTCATGTTTGAATTAACCAATAGCAAACAAGGACAAGCACGCTACCACTTGGCGGGAAGCAAATTAGCTACATTAAAATTGTGATTTTAATTTCAATATAAGCATTAAGCAAATTATCTACACAGAATAGTAGACGTGTATTTTGTGTAAAAGAAAGAAAATCGGGATTGGTATTTGAAGCGCGAATTGTATTTAGAAATCAATATAACTGAATTGATATCGAATATGAGTCAGTGAAAAGTTGGTAACTTCAAGTACAGTCTTTGGTACCTGATTTCGGTGTTTATTGCAGCCTTGACCATTTGTACGTGACTAACACAAAAGGACTCTGCATCTGAATATATATACGAGTACCGGACAAATAATGACAGTATAATAATTTAGGAATTCAAGATTGAATTGTATTTTAAATTAAATAAATTAATCTTAAAAACGATATAAGAAATTATTATATATAGAGAGTGTAACAATTACAATGGGTTTAAGTCTCGGTCTTTTCATTTTTCCGCCGGTGTTCCACAGGGATCTAACCTTGGACCACTTTTGTTTAATATTTTTGTGGATGACTTGATTAGGTCTATCGACTGCTCGGTCTTGGCTTACGCCGATGATATTAAAATCTTTCATCGAATTGATGTGCTGTTCGACGTTGATTTGTTGCAGGCCAATGTCAGCAAAATCTATAACTGGTCCTTGTGTAACCGCTTAACTTTAAACATTGAGAAGTGTTTCCTGGGTGTCTTACTCTAGAAATATTTCTATAATAGAATCCTGTTACTCAATTGACGGCGTTACAATTTCTCGTAAGTCCTCGATCAGAGATCTTGGGGTAATATTTGACGAGAAATTTACTTTCTCCGATCATGTTCTTGGTGTGACGGCTGCGGCTTCCAGATCTGTCGGTTTTATAATTCGCACATGCCGATACTTTCATAATATGGACACTTTGAAGACCCTTTTCTTTGCTCATGTCGTTTCCAAAGTGGAATATGCATCTATAGTCTGGTACCCCATCCACAAATCTCAAAATGGCCTCCTGGAACAGATACAACGCAAATTTTTGAAATACCTCTCATTTAAATGTGATAGTCAATATCCTGTCCGTGGAGTGAATTACAACGAATTGTTGGAGCGACATGACATCGTATCGCTGTCTGATAGAAGAAAAACTCTTATCGCTTTATTTATGCAGAGTGTCGCTACTGGGAGGGTTGATACGCCGGATTTACTGTCGCGTGTTTATTTCATTGTTCCACGCCTGGAATCAAGTGATTTATGTCCCTACGGCAAGGACCAATATTTTGCTGAAGGCCCTTTTGGTTCATTCGGCGGTGAATTTCAACAATCTGCAGTACGATTTGCTATGACCACTATTTGTAAAAATATATTTGTTTTAAGATACACATTTTATTTTCACAATGTAACTATTGTTTAATTTTTTTTGTATTTCTTTGTTTGTTGTAACTTAGTAAATATTATTATTATTATTATTATCTTCTACTAGACTTTCAACACCAGCAGCAGTTTCTAGTAACAACTCATCCACCTATTCATCTTCTAAAAATGTAGGTTGGGTGAATGATGTCGACATCTGAGGGTCTGATACCTTGTTGAAGTGCCAAAACCTGATCTTCAGATTTCACATATTTAGTCGTATGAGAATGAGTGTCCGGACAAAACCATGCCACACGTTTTTGCGAAGGTATACTATGTTGAATAATTGGCGTTCCGGGTATTGCTGCTGTGTAAGATCGATCTGGGAATATGTTGGACCAAGATTCTTCAATTTCCTCTAAAATGTCCTATGTATGTGTTTTATCCTTTATTTATATATATATATATATATATATATATATATACAATTCTTGTAAAGGTTTTGGTAGAGGTTCATAATGTATGTTGCTGTAATGCTGCTCGTTCATATCTAGCGATATCAGCTTCTAATGTTCTTAATTTTTGTTTCAAACCTTCACGAGCTTTTACTAACTTCACAATATAAAGTATCAACTTCACATCATATACTGAAAAGTATTCGGCGTTGTTAAAATGTACGTATCAACTATATTAAGGATTCTACAGGAAGAAGTGTAAATCAAACATTTGCTTATTTTAATTTTTATTTATTTTTTTGGGAAAAGAACATTATTTAAAAAAATAATACTATCTTTTGTTTTTTGTGTTACTATTTTTTTGACCGAGGTAGTGGTCAGCTCAGGTCCTCCAGCGCTCGATCTACCATCCATCGTCGATCCCACCATCCACTTGAGGAGGGCTGAGCAGAATACCTCTCACCCTCCCACATCGTCACAATAAATCTAATGATGTCTGTCCAGGCTCTTCCTCCGGAACCACAGGCCCTTCCTCTGGAATTGGTGGTGGCGACCTTCGCTGCTCTAGCCACATTTCTCCTCAGCATCTCAGCACTTTCTCTATTCTGTTCTCAACCGGCGTCGGTGGAAAAATCTGTTTTATTTCAAGCAGTTGGAGCGGTATTTCCGGCGTCGATGTCCAAGTGGTCGATGTGGCGTTTTAGGCATCCACATACAACGGAAGTTGGTAAATGTACACATACGGTATCAAGCGCGGGGATCACTGAGATATTAGTTATTCTGTCCCCAGTTCCTTCAGTTGTTAGTCGAAGTGCCTTCTCAAAGAAGAAAAATTGTTGCTCTTATATTCTATAAAAAATTCAAAATATACACGTTACCTAATAACTACTTCTGATCGGATGCAGCAATCAGACCAACACCATTTCTGACTAATGGATAAGTGATAAGGGTGAACTAGGGCTGTGAACTATGACATTCCAACAATATTAAATAATATATGTAAAAACTATACAAAATTTATTTTAAGGGAGATCAGAAGAGTGATTATTTAAAAACTATTGTAGATGTGGACATTATAAATTTGAAATGGGTGAATAACGTACCAAAGCTTAATAAGAGTAATAACGCATGTTATAATCACAAACATAGTGTTTGTACACAAAATTTAAAAATTCTATATAACTTTATTTCTCAAAACAAATATAATATTTGATAACATAATGTACTTATAATATTCGCTTAATAAAATACGATACTCTCTATTTACTCTTTTTATTTTAGTTGCACCTTAGAAACAGGTATATAGACACGATTTCCAGAATATACAGTAGGTAATATAAGAACATGTATAAACACGATTTTAAAAACAGGAACAAATGTTAGCTGCAAACTTGATAAGAAAAAACATGAGTAAACACTATTTCAAAAATAATTCACAATATTGCGTAATACTACCCCCACCACACCCGGTTGAAGTTGTTAAGAACATAACTGCAGCTTAATATATTTCATTCTGTTGGGTGCAGCCAAAGTGACAGTGTCGTGTGCTTCTATTCTGGTAAGCAATTTTCCCTTCACCATTTTTAATATAAAATGAAATATGCAGTCTGGAATATTGAAATGTATTGCCAGATAATATAGTCTTTAGATTTATTACCACCATTTTGTTTTCAAAATTTAAGGCCCTTTTGACTTGGGGCCGCCATCTTGTTTTGAGACATTTTGACAGAACCCATATATTTATTTTAACAACTTTTTGATCACGACCTGTCTCGTTATATAGGGTTCGCCATTTTTACTATAAAATTAAATATACTCAGTCTTTAAATTTATTGCCGCCATCTTGGTTTGCCATTTTTTCGGCGGCAATCTTGTTGAAAATTTGAGGGTCGTCTTGTTTTGAAAATTCGAGCGCCATCCTGTTTTGACAATTTGAGAGCCATCTTATTTTGAAACTTTTTAACCGAACCTTGTATGTTTATTTTTAACTTTTCGATCGCACTCTGTATATCGTGACTCCATGTGACGTCAGGGAGGCGGAGCCGGCACCAGAATCGGCCCAAGCACTCTACTGTAGTCTATAACTCTAGCTAATTTATTTGCTGTAGTAGAGGGTTTTCGCGGGTCCGACACCCACCGCCACTGCTGGATGTGACGTCATCGGCTCGGTGATATCACTGGTGACGTCACTTGACATCAACCCTCCCCCCCGGACATGATGTACGGGGTGTGATCAAAAAGTTATTAAAATAAATATACGAGGTTTGGTCATAAAGTTTCAAGAACAAGATGGCGGCCCCATGTTTAAAGGGCCTCAAATTTTCAAAAACAAGATAGCGCTCAAAAACAAGATGGCGGCAATAAACCTGATGACTATATGATAATATTCCTGTATATATAATTTTATACTAAAAATGGTGAACCCAATATACGGAGTTTGACCAAAAAGTTGTTAAAATAAATATTCGAGGTGCGATCAAAAAGTTTCAATAACACTATGGCGGCCCCAAGTGCAAAGGTCCTTAAATTATCAAAAACAAAATGGCGCACAAAATCAAGATGGCGGCAATAAACTTGACTGTATGATAATATTCCAGACTGTATATTTAATTTTATACTAAAAATGGTGAATCCAATATACATGACTACAATATACGGGGTTTGATCAAAAAGTTGACCGAGGTTCGGTCGAAAAGTTTCAATAATATGATGGCGACCCCAGGTTTAAGGGGCCTTTAATTTTCAAAAACAAGATGGCGCCCAAAACCAAGATGGCGCTCAAAAACGAGATGGTGCCTAAAACAAAAGTAAATCAAGTTGGCGGTAATAAACTTGATGACTGTATGATAATATTCCAGACTGTATATTTAATTTTATACTAAAAATGATGAACCCAATATACGGAGTTTGATCAAAAAGCTGTGCGGTAGACACCGAATATTTAATTTTATACTAAAAATGGTGAACGTAATATGACGAGAACCAAAAGGAAAGTAATTTACGTACATAGGAGAATCCAGATTCACGATACTCACACTTTGAATTAACTTGGAGAACCAAGTCTCACGATACGCACGTCCCGAAGGCACTCGAGATACTAAAATATATTAAATGCAAACAGCCTACTTATTTCCTCCCCCTCCCCCCTCTGTCTACGTCACGATGTACGGGAGTTGATCAAAAAAATGTTGAAATCAATATACGGGGTGCGATCAAAAAGTTTCAATTACAAGATGGTGGCAACAAACTTGACAACTGTATGAAAATATTCCGTACTGTATATTTAATTTCATACTGAAAGTAGCGAACCTAATGTATATGACGCCACAATATACGAGGTTTGCACAACGAGCTGTTAAAATAAATATACGAGACAGATAGACCTGTTTACCTGTATCTTAGACAGATAGACCTGTATACTCCAGAATTATTACGTAATATTGTAATCATATTGCATCATAATCCATCATATATCACGATTGAACTTGTTGAAACCTGTTGGAAAGTTTAAAATCGTGTCCCATACATGTTATTTGTATATCCTAGAACTATTACGTAATATTGTGAAATAATTTGTTAAAACTGTATCTTAAACTCTATTGCATACAACTAAATTAAAAGAACTAAGTAGAGGAAATCTTATTTAATTAAGCATATTCATATACATAATATAAAAGTAAAAGTAAACTATATTCTTATACTACATTTGTTTTGTGAATTAAAGTTATATCAAATGTTAGCATTTCCTTCTGTACAAACACTATTTGACTGTTTGTGATAATAAATGCATTACTGCTCTTATTAACTTTTTATAATGTGCATATCTACAATAGTTTTAGTTTGGCATCCACCACACAACAACCCTGAATTGGATTACAATGAAGATACCACAAACATTGAGCAGGCGTATGTTGTATACGGATTTCGAAAATAATTTGTAAAATATAAAAAAAATTAAATATGTAAAATAAAGAAAATATTGTTACTATATCATCAATATGTATTGTATGTATAAATCAATGTAATTTCAGCATTGTTTTACTCTTTTTAACTACAATACACTTTTTAACTACAATATACGGAGTTTGATCAAAAAGCTGTTAAAATAAATATACGAAGTTGTAAAAGTAATGTATGTACATTATGCAAGTTAATCCTATATTATTTTTAAAATAATGCTGTCCACACTTTGTGACAGTTCAGAACATAAAAAAGATAAATAATTATACTCTCATCATTTTTATTCTTACTTATTACTACATCATTAAAGTTATTCTCTCTAGTTCAAAGTTTCAAAGCCCAAGTGTCTGTCGTTTTAATAAAAAAAATTTGTTGATGACGTTAACACTTTAGCACTAACAAGTTTCAAGGCCAAACCGACGACGGCGTCTTATATTTTAATAAAAATAGTTTGCTTGATAATAAATTCGTTGAGCTCGCACATTCTCAATTACTTTTGTCTGATAAGAAGAAACGAATATATATAGTTTTAATTTTTTTAATGACACTTTAGAATACAATAACTAAAGCAGTGTTACATATACAGCTAATTATTACATGTACATGTATATGTCTACAATTAATCTTATACCAAATCATCCTTATCTAACCAGCTATTATGACTCTTATCTAATCCTAGAAATTTAACATATATTTTTCACCTTTTAGATCGAATTATTTTCTTGATTAAGTACACATCTTCGTTTCTTGTTCTCTGTAACTCGGGTTCATAGAAGTTACCTAGTATTGGCTCGCCATGCATGTCTTTCAACATATACGTTGCGGGATTGGTAATATTGACTTTAGCAATTTTAGATAATTCAGCAGACCAGTTAGGTGTATATCCTTTGCTAAATAACGATTTATATTTACTGAAACGCACAATGTTAGCAACATTAAACTTATTTTGTCCTTTTATTTTAATATTATTTTACACACTAGAGAATAGATCATCTTCATTTTCTAATGTGATATTATATGGCTTTTTGTTCGTACTTCGATGCGTCGTTTTACTATATTGATTTGTAATGGCGGGAAGAACGTTCAGCCATCTATATTTACCAATCAAACTGAAATGTTTATATAATTTATTTTAAAAAAATCCCTTTTTATCTGACTTGCAATCACATTAAATCTTCATACAATTTAACAAGTTCTCATCATATCTCATCACCCAAAGATTAATATGAATCTTGAGCTTATTATTCAAATTCATTAAAAAACAAGATTTTTCGTGTATAAACTTATGCGGTTTTAATAGAATTAAAGACTCTAAATGATTTTCTGCAATGAAGCAATTCATATCTTGCGGCTTAATTTAAATATAACATGCATGGAAGGATAAAGGAAACTACAATAAACATTTCATGCTATTTATTATCTAAAAAATAAGAAAAATAAATAATTTTCTTTGGAATGTATGGATATAGAGAAACTCACCAAGGCCGCCCGTAAAATTTCATAGCAAGAAGATATAGTATCGATGCATTATATTTTGTTCATCTAGGACCTCAAAGGTCCAAAAAGCGTTCACATTTTGCTCAGGAGGCTCATCACCACCCAAGAAAACCACGAATGGTCCTCGCTAAAAGGAAGTAATAACAAGAAATTAATTTCGAAATATGAAAAATTATTAAAAACTCACAAAATCTTGAGGTAGAAAGCCTCTGAAAGAAGAAAAACATACTAAAATCATCAAGAAATCATTAAAATAATCCTATACTACCCATTGTTTGCATAATAGTAATTGTGTTAGATAGAAAAAACGGCTTTATATATCATTTTTCGATCGGCATTGTTCTTCTTCAGGATAAAATTACTCAAATAAGCAATATGTTTCATTTGTTGAGTTCGGTAACAGTGTTGTGTGGTAAACAATTTTTCTTTCGTCATTTTTAATATAGAATTAAATATACTGTCTCAAATATTAAAATGCATTACCAGATAGTATGTAGTTGGTGATATAAAAGTTTATTGCTATTGAAAAAAGAATTAACGACAATCTTGCCCTTACCGTTCTTTTCTCACAAATATCGTTTAATAAAATAGCTTTGTTTAGAAAACCCAACAACTCATATGATCTTCATATACATGACGCAGATTTGTAACATCCTATTTGAAGAGTATTAGAAAATTAGCGTTATCCCTTATTAATTGTTTTGGAGTACGAGTGTAGGTTTGACATAAATAAAAACTGTCGACCAATTTGCGACGACCTATACAAAAGAACGATCTGATCTTATCTTGTCTATCACAAGCATCA
>JAVIWB010001359.1:0-215920 GCA_031893035.1 Dermolepida albohirtum | reverse complement strand
TAATAAACGTAATTATACGTATTTTATCAGCCAACATATTTTCACAGCCCTATTTGTTAGCCTGTAAACGTGTACAAACATGTACTGCGGCAAACATTCGGCAAATAATAATGAACACCTTAAAGAAATTTCGCATTCATAGTACTCAAGTCTGCATGCTTGTAACAGATGGTGCTGCTACTATGTTACTACTCGGACGTTTACTAAAAGTAACTTTTCCTAAATTAATACACATAACTTGTGTACTCCATGCTCTTCATTTAGTTGCTGAAAATGTTAGAAGTAGTTATAAAAACGTTGATCATTTGATTGGATCCACCAAACAAGTGTTTCTTAAATCCCCTAAACGACTTAAAGAATTTCATAAAACTTGTCCAGATATTTCGGAACCACCGGAACCCATTCTTACACGATGGGGCACGTGGCTAAATGCAGCTTTTTATTACCATAAGAATTTTCACAAAGTCCGTTATATCAAAATTTAGGCCAACCGAATCCCAAGCAATCAGAGACAGTCAACATCAATTTGAAAATCCCCAAATTCTGGAAGATCTGCATACAATATATAACAATTACCATCCATTAGTAGAAGCAATTACAAAACTTCAAAACGAAAACGATTCGCTGCCCTTAGACGCATCACTATGCATAGTGCAAAATGTGACCGCTCATTTGCATAGTTTAACTGACGCTGCTGGTGTACGAGCTCATCAAAAATTATTAAGTGTTTTAAAAAAAAAATCCGGACTTGCATGTTTTACGAACTATTTATGACAAATGTGCAAATAGTGAGCCCTGGAATGATTTTGAACAACAGCTTCTTTCTGCCAAAATTACATCAATAGACGCCGAACGATCTTTTTCTCTATACAAAAACATTTTCTCGTCGCGAAGGACGTCATTTACAGAAGCAACCGTAGAGATGTATGCAATGATGCAGATGTACTTACAGTTACTTCCACAACACATTACCAGGGTTATGAAATTACATATTACTAGGTAAGCACTAATTGTGTAAGAATAAGTCTAGACACGGCACTTCTACGGACACTTTCGCCGCAGTTTATAATTTACACTTAAACACCAACCGTGAACCGTATTGTATTTGATGTGAATGATCTCATTCACTGCGCACCAATTGCCCGTTCTACCGTACCGCCTATGGTATTGCCACTTTCGTCGCCGCTCTATTCATCACTTATCTTTCGGGAGTTCTGGTTGCATAACAGAACGAAAAGATAAAGAGAAAAATCTAGGCAAGTATGGATGAATAATACCAAAAAAAAAATAAGGGAAAGGTAAGAATATTATTTCAAACTGGAAGTTCTAGACAGACAGAGACAGAGAAAAGTTGTAGAAGGCATGAGCGTGACATATATTATACTTTAATAAGTACTACAACGAGTTTAGTTCTGAGCAAGTCCCTTAACGTGTAATAACTGAATAGGGGAAATAGAAGAAATAAATGATGATGCTGAAATGTTGAAAAATAATTCAAGTATCTTTCGGGAGTTACGATCTGATTGAACAACAGAGAAAAAAGATAAAGAGAAAAATCTAGACAAGTATGGATGAATAATACAAAAAAAAGATCATGAAAAAATAAGTATATTATTTCAAAATGGAAATTGTAGATAGAGACGGAGAAATGTTGTGGAAAGCATGAGCCTGATATATACTTTAATAAGTTTTATTACGTACATATATAGTTCTGAACAAGTCCTTTAACGTACAATAATTGAGTAGGGGAAGGAGAAGAAATAAGTGACGAAGAGCTGAAATGTTGAAAATTGTGAAAATAATTCCAGTATCTTTTGGAAGTTATGATCTGGTTGAATAACACAATAAAAAGATGAAGAGAAATATCTAGGCAAGTATGTATGGATGAATAATATCAAAAAAGATCAGGGAAAAGTAAGGATATTATTTCAAACTGGAAATTGTAGATAGACAGATATGTTGTAGTAAGTATGAGCTTGACATAAGCTTTAATAAGTACCATTACGTATAGAGTTCTGAGCAAGTCACCTACCGTGCGATAACTGAGTAGAGGAAGCAGAAGAAATAAATGACGATGCGATGATACTTTTTAAAAATTTTCAAACTACTTTTGGATGTAATTTTGATGGAGTCTGTGGTTGATTAACTTAATCACTGGAGGTTGATAATGTGGAAAGAGGTTATATATCAATCTTCAGTGATTATTACTTTTGGATGAATTTACAAATAACATACTCCGAGGCCTTTCAAATAATTAAGCAGATTTTTACCATTTGAACTGTGTTATAGATTACAAGCAGAAGTAATTGAGTTAACGATGACACGAGCATTTTTGTTATCACTAATTTTGGTGGATAATATGGAGTTATAATATCTATGACGACATTTGTTATGCATCAGTTAAATATCACAGCTACTTTATTTATGCTTATCTCTGCTGGATTATAAAAATAATATGAATTATTAATGAAAACATTACTGTAAGTCATTGATGGTCAGTTTATTAACAAAATTATTTGCACGTTTTGTTGGAGTTTTAAATGAGTTCAGAATTTTCTATATTATGATAAAGATTTATTTTTTATTTTTTAAAAATTCGCGAGTTGTTAAGACATCCTAATGTAGCTCAAACATTAATTAAAAATATAATAGCTTTGAGAGTTAAATGTGTGACAAACTAAATTTTCAGTTTTTTTTTTAATCACTTAAGGTTAATATATAGTCGCCTCATTGGAAAGGGGTATATATCAACCTTAAGTGATTAAGTTAATCAACCACAGGCTCCATCAAAATTACCTTAAATTTTCAGTATTTTTCCGTTCCTATTTTGTAAATGGTTACGCATGTAAATCCTGTACGTTTCTACTTTCTTACTTATACGATAAAGATACTAAATATAAAGTGATAATTCTAATTACTTGCCAAGAAAATTCAAAAAAAATTCATACACTCACCATTACAGCATTTATGCTTGTTGGTTAATTCTAATTCTTCGCATTTACCATTTTGCATGATCTCCTTCATTGTGTTTTCCGTCGTTAGATTATCGATTAAAAACGAGTAAAAAAAGCGTTCGAGTATCACTGGAAAAATCGCACGTCAATAACAGAATTTAATCCGAAACACACACTGATTTTATATCGCGAATTTTTTTTTGTTTTAAATCCGTTTCCTTCTTTCGTTCAATATTTCTCGGTGATTCTTCAAAATTCGAGCGAAACTGCTTCTGATTTTCGTCTCGGCGATTTTATCCGTGACTACTGCGCCGATCGGGTTATTTTTAATTTCGAGAAGTCTTACGGAATGTAATTGAAATGAATGAATGATTAATCGAGAGGCATCTGAGTATATTTAGTGGCAATTCTGGTGTTAAAACCGCTCCATATCACCACTTTTATTAAGTTTAACTGTGTGACGTCGCCCGACCGACATTGATTAAACTCCGCCTTCGATCTTTTTGTATGTATAACATATCAATTGTAGTGAAAAACAGGAAAAAACAATCCCTAATTATTATTACTACTATCCTTATGGGTTTTTTTTTATTGTCCGCTGGATTGATATATTGAAACATGCCGCGTTTAGCTCTACCTGTAGCGCATGCTGTTTGAAATTGTGGTATTGGAACAGTCTCGGTTTAAGGACAAATTAATATTATACAAAACAAGTAAGAAAGTATAGCAAGAAATAGAGTGAGAGAGAAAAGCACAAAGTAAAAATAGAGAAAGATATTATAAATTCGATAAAATATTGACGAATATCTTGTTTTTTTTATTTAATGTCCAGAATATTAGCGACACCTTATAATAATATATAATTTTTAAATTTTCTTTATTTCAATTTTTCTAACGTTCATTTAGTATATTCTATGTATAATTATTTATAAGAAAAAATGTAATTTGCGGGAATGACTTTATATCCATCTCTAAACTAATCCTCTTATTTGTAAAGAGCGGATTTTTCTAAGGGCATTGTGAATAGTCTTCGTAAGAATTCAGTATCTAACACTCAACACTATTTCAGTTCATGTTCCTGTGTGATGCTGTGTAGGTTTAGTTTACTTTAAATTAGTGCGTATATTTGTTCTTATATGAGATAGATTAAAGGATTAGGGTCAAGCAATAAACATATCCGTTGAAAAAAATAGTATTTTCACTTTGTCGCGTACAGAAAAGTACTCTCGAAGATAAATTGTACAAACAGAAGAAGGTTCCCGACGAACGATGCACTATAATGCTGCTTTAATAAAGCCTAGCACAAGTACCAAACGCCCTGAAAGAAACAGATGTCCAAAGTATATAAAAAAGTGTGATATTTTTCTTATATTGGGTTAACAACTAAGTACTTTCGGTTTTGTAGTATAAAATAAAACACTTTTTTTAAACAAAGAATAGTTTTTAATGAATTATATATTTTCCATTTTGCTCAATGACCTTTTGCCATCTTTCTTTCAGCTGCATGATTCCGCACTCATAAAATTTCTGGTCCTTATCAGCAAAAAATTGAATCAGATGCGAGTGAAGGTCATCGTCATTTGTGAAAGTTTTACCATTCAAAGAATTCTGCAAACTTCGAAATAAATGGTAATCAGATGGTGCTAGATCAGGACTGTATGGGGGATGTGGCATCACTTCCCAGCCAAGTTCCAATAGTTTCCCACGAGTTGCCAAAGATGTGTGAGGCCTTGCATTGTCTTGGTGGAAAACTACACATTTCCGATTAGACAATTCTGGCCGTTTTTCTTTGATTGCTTCATCCAGTTTTATTAATTGTTGACAGTAAACATCAGAAGCAGCTCAAAAAACACATCGATGTGGTTTGAGCTGGTTTATCGTGTTTGCTCCATGATCGTTTTCGAACTATGTTACTGTATAGGACCCATTTTTCATCACCAGTGATGATTCTTTTTAAGAAAGGTTCGGTTTCATTTCGTCTAAGTTGCATATCGCAAAAGTTGATTCTTTGTGTTAAATGAATTTCTTTCAATTCGTGAGGTACCCAAATATCAAGCTTCTTAACTAGCCCAAGGCATTTTAAATGTTTTTCAATTGTTCTGTGCGATACATGTAGCCTCTCCGCAACCTCTCGAACAGTTATATGATTCTGACAGGTTAAGCAATTAGCACCATAAACTTCACATATCTTTTTGTGAGCCGCAGCAGCTTTCTTTCCTTTACGGAAATAAAATAGTAAAATATGTCGAAAATGTTCGTTTCTGCACTCCATTTAAAATTAACCCACAACTAATAGCTTTAATAAAAATCACGCACTACTTGCTTCTGAAGTTACGTCAATGTGACTAGTATCACGCGGCAAACGGTAAAGTGCAGCACTAACATACGTTATACAAAAAATAAAGCAACGCTCTCTATCAGTAAAAACCGAAAGTACTTAGTTGCCAACCCAATATATCGCTTCAAATAGTTTATGCCAGGTACTTCATAAATATTAGATTATCGTTAACATTACCAATTATTACGTATAAATATAGTTATTATAAATGGGTGATTATAGGAAAGTCTTAATTAGAATTGTTGAATTTTGTTTAAAAAATAAGATTCAAAATAATAGATATTTATTCATAGTTTGCTTTTATTTACAATAGCGCATTGTATGTATAATATATATAATAATATATAAACATTGCTTCTTATTCTGTGTATGTACATTTATAATGGATTCATTTTATAGTTCTGCGTTTATGTATTTTAACAATTTACGTAAATTAGGTAAATTGTTTATTTAATTTAAATACTGTTCAATTTTAAATACACAAATTATTATTAAGACATCGTTTGTGTTACATACATATTCAAGGAGAAATCTCTTTATTCATTAATTGCCATACCATAAAATCCAGAACCTTCTTTTTTCGTTTTCCAAAGAACCTACTACCTGTCTAATTAATACACACACACACACACGCTTATATATACAGGCATATATGTAAAGCAATAGATCACGGTGTATTTTTCTAGATGAATGGCAACGTAACCCCACGAGAAATAATTCAAAGTTATAAGATCTTGAGAGGTCCATTGATGTGAGTGTTTTTTGAAATATTGAATTTTTCCTAAATAAATTGATTGTTAAATGCGTTATGTAGCAAGTGGCGCCATCCTAGTGAAACTACATGTCGGCACCTTGCAACTCAGGCCACAAAAATTACTTATCATCAACAGGTAACTTTCACCATTTGCAGTAATTGACGTTGGCTTCATTTTTGAAGAAATAGAGTCAGATCACGTCGGCAGTTCAAAATACACAGCAGACTGTCATTTCCTTTGCATGCATCGAAAGTTCTTGAATTTCTCGTGGAATATGCTCATCCTAAAGTCTGCAATTCTGTTTACAATATCCATAAAGAGATTATGGCGCGTTAAAGGATTTGATTCAATCCCGATAGATTAATCGATTAAAGCAACCGTTCGGAGAACAGGATGATGTGAAATCGAATCTCGCTCGAGACCAAGAATTTTTTTTCTGTAAAAATTTCTGACTTAATGAATGCTATATAATGCAAAAATAAAATATTTCAAAGTAATAAACTCATTCGTAAATCCTGAATTGTCAAACGTATTTTCAATCCGGTTCTGTTGTTATAAACTATTCTAATTGCGACTTCTAACGATTAACTACGTCATTTGCAACACAAAATATGCTGTCTAAGCTCTGGAAATCTCTCCTTTTAGGGGTTTTGATTCACTATAACTATGAAAGCGTGTATCGACAGCTGCATATAATTGTTTTTACGCCGAATATGTGTTATAGATGATAATTCCTAGTATTAAACACTGCTATAATTTCCATACTTTTTTCTGCTAAAACGCGGCTAAAGTAAATAACCTATGAATATGCATAAATAATTCGATGAATAGATTTTTTCTTGCATCATTCTATAGACGCAAGTGAAAAATTTCAACAAAAAATAATAGATTTGTTTTTAATTAACTGGTTCTTTGGAAAATAAAATTTTTCGTTCATATATTGTTATATGGGACGATTGTTATTCGTGTTACACTTCCCATGTACGAGGGAGCGTTTTTATATTCGCGGAATGGGGGACAAGGGGTGGAAATAAAAAAACCAAATTATTTTTCTTTTTCAATATATTCACCTGCAAGACGGATACATTTTTCACATCTTTCAATTAATTTATTTATACCCTCATAAAAAAATGATTTCTCTTTATCTGCAAAATACGCCGAAACTGCCTCCTTGACTTCATCATCGGCAGTAAATTTTTTACCCCGCAGCTCTTTTTTCATTTTCGGAAACAGGTAATAATCACTCGGGGCCAGGTCTGGGCTGTAGGGTGGGTGATTCACAATTTCGAAGCCCACCTTATGCAGGGCAGCTAACGCAACGCGGCTCTTGTGGACGGGCGCGTTGTCGTGCAAAAGCGGAACACCTTTGGTCAATTTTCCCCGTCTTTTCTCTTTAATGGCTTCTTTTAGTCGCTCTAATATTGAAGCGTAATATTCTCCGGTTATAGAAACACCTTTATCTTTATAATCAATCAACAATATTCCTTCCGAGTCCCAAAATACCGTTGCCATGAGTTTCCCAGCTGATTGTGACACTTTAAATTTCTTGGGAGGTGCTGTGCCCTTTTTATGTCACTGCATGGAGTCTTGTTTGGACTCAGGTTCACAATGATGAACCCAAGTTTCGTCTCCAGTAACAATTCCACTCAATACACCATCCTTGTCTTCATTACAGAGGTCCAAAAATGCACGCGAACACTCTACGCGCTGTTGTTTTTGCGGCGGCGTGAGCATTCTCGGCGCCCATCTTGCGCTGACCTTAGACATGCCGAAATGATCGTGTAGGATTTTAAAAATTGTTGTATCGGATACTCCAATCATTTCTGCGAGTTGTTTCTTCTTTAGTCGAGCATCTTCGAGTACAATTTGTTCAACTTTTTGGATAAGTGCTGGCGTGGTCACCTCAATGCTCCTGCCCGGCCTCGGGTCGTCTCCAAGGGATTCCCTTCCTTGTTTAAATAAACTATGCCACTTGTACACCATGGTTTTTCCTGGACAAGAGTCGCCGTAAACCAATGACATCTCATTCATTATGGTCGCGACTGATTTTCCTTGCCTGGTAAGGAACTTTATAACGGCACGATATTCGATTTTTTCCATATTTCACTTTTCACTCCTGATTATGTTACTTGGTTGACGATAGCTCAAAGACTAACTGTCTAATAACAATGAAACTTCGTATTTATACTAATCATGAGTCGCTGCACAGGCCACGCCCCCAATGCGCCTACTCACCCCTCTACAACCCGCTATTCCGCGAATATAAAAACGCTCCCTCGTATAATAATTTTTTTATCATATTTTAAATTGTTTATTTAATTTAAATACAGTTCAATTTTAAATACGCAAATTATTATTAAAACATTTGTTTGTGTTACATACAGATTCAAGGAGAAACCTTTTTGTTCACTCATTGCTATACCGTAAAATCTAGAACCTTTTTTTCGTGATCGGCTATTCCACGGGTCCATTACGGATTAAACTAATGTTTACCAAAGTGTTCTCGCAATAAAGCCATGCTTTCACGGGCTGTGTGGCAAGTAGCGTCGTCTTGTTGGAACCAAATATCGTCGAGATCACGGGCTTCAATTTCAGGCAACAAATAGTTTATTATCATGGAGCGATAACAGGCGCCATTCACAGTTACGTTGCGGTCGTCTTTATTTTTGAAGAAATGTGGACTAATGATACACCAAACCGTGGCTTCGTCTGGATGTAATTGCAGCTCTTGAACCTCTTTGGGTTGCTCTTTACTCCAAATACGTCAATTGTGCTTAGTGAGGTAGCCATTAAGACAGAAATAGTCCTCATCACTGAACGAAATTTTGGTCGAAAACAGTGGATCTTCAAGCTTTTCAAAAGCCCAAAGATTAAAAAATGGTGACGATTCTTAAGGTCCATCGCTTTCAATTCTTAAACGAGTTAAATTGTGTATGCTTTCAAACCAAGATACGCAGAATATGCAAAGTTGTGGCATACGACAAGCCAAACTGTTGAGATCCACGTCCAAATGGTTCTTCACGGTCATCGTGTACACTTTCGGCTATCATCGCGCTATATTTTCATCACTACGTGCTGGATATGATCTATTTGGTCGCGTATTATCCAATAATGAAAATTGTGATTCAAATTTTTCGATGGTATAGCGAATTGAGCGTTCAGTGGGCCGATTGCGTGGATCATAAGTTGCTCTAAGCGCACGAAACACATTTTTCCTGGAACGCTGATTTTCGTAATACAACTGAATAATTTGTAGACACTCTTTCGGGAGTCTTTCCATAATAAAATGTCACCCAATACTTAACTAAAATAGTGTGATAGTTTGATACGACTCACGCTTTATCTGTCAAAAAATCACTATTGAAAAAAGTACATCATAATGAAATGAAGAATGAAAGAGAATGCAGTACTATTGGAGTGCTTTGTTATCGGGTCGAAAAAGTAAATAAACTCTTGAACGAAACATACAAGGTTCTCTCCAGTTTGATATCTTTATGGTTAGACCTAAAAATATTGGGTAATAATTGAAATTTAGATCGTAAACCTTCCTGTGGTTACGTTTGAACTTAAAGAAAAAGTTCAAGTTGAATCGCCGCTTAAGATTTTACAAAATACAATATACATTGTTTTGCTCTTACTTTACAATAGAAAAATTAGTGAACACAAGGGAATAATCGAAGTTGTCTGATATTTCTAAGCAGTATTGATCGCGTTATTTCAACCATCAACTGAAGTATTAATCCATTTATGCTCGGTGAAAGCAATCGCCACGTTACATTCGCCTTTTTTTTTGTTCAATCTACATTTTGAATTAGTAACTGGAGTTCTTGCAATCTATTAACGGGTAAATGTAAATTGAAAAGTGAACAATTTGTACGTAACATAACGAATTTACCCATGGCAGTTCCGGACGATGTTGAAGGCCATTCACGGATAATTAGCTGAACAACTTCCACATTGTATTTATTAAAAAAATAAAATCATTATTTTACTTTACCTACTACTAATGACGAACTTAACCTTACCTTGAATAATGAATGTTTGACTAGCAAGAAATATGGTGAATATATATCGTATACACACATATATACATATATATATATATATATATATATATATATATATATATATATATATATATTACATATATATATATATATATATATATATATATATATATATATTATATATATATATATATATATATATATATATATATATATATGTACTCATATCTATGAATCATTATTAATTAAATAAATTATCGAAACAAATTGTTTACTGTGTAATATACTAGTTCTATCTTCCGGAATTGTGCGATAAAAGGGTTTTTAAAGGAAATACAAGTCGACAAAATTAATAATTAAGATTTTCCAATTGTAATTACTCTTCCAAACCTCCATTCTTACTAATTATATTAAATTTGGTCGATGATAAATGAAGAAAAAATTGAAATCTGAATTGTAACAAAAGAAGAGGAAATAAAAATTTACGTCAATGTGGATACAATATTAAAACAACGAAAAATATGTGGGTTTAACTATAGATATGAAGAAAATATGTAATACGATGTCAATACTTTTTGTGTTATTGTCACCTTATTACGTATTTTCGAGCAAATCTCCCAAAATTGTTAAATCAGATTCGGAATCATTACCGTTTGTAATTCCTTGCCCGCAGATTATTTGTTCAAATTTTATGTACAAATTAGAATATACTTCACATTTAAGTTTGCAATTAAAAATTTCTAAACCAACTCGGGCAATAAAATATTAAATAAAATTATAATTTTTAATGTAATGTGTATTTATAACTACTCAAACACTTTTGTAATGTTTTTTCAGTCGAAACTTTCGTTTTGTACATTTTTATTGCATTCTTTACTCTTTGAAAAAAATTGACAAATATATTTACGTAATTTTTTTATCGAAAGAATAGCTGTATATACGAGGGAGCGTTTTTATATTCGCGGAATGGGGGACAAGGGGTGGAAATAAAAAAACCAAATTATTTTTCTTTTTCAATATATTCACCTGCAAGACGGATACATTTTTCACATCTTTCAATTAATTTATTTATACCCTCATACAAATATTATTTCTCTTTATCTGCAAAATACGCCGAAACTGCCTCCTTGACTTCATCATCGGCAGTAAATCTTTACCCCGCAGCTCTTTTTTTGATTTTCGGAAACAGGTAATAATCACTCGGGGCCAGGTCTGGGCTGTAGGGTGGGTGATTCACAATTTCGAAGCCCACCTTATGCAGGGCAGCTAACGCAACGCGGCTCTTGTGGACGGGCGCGTTGTCGTGCAAAAGCATAACACCTTTTGCCAATTTTCCCCGTCTTTTCTCTTTATATTGAAGCGTAATATTCTCCGGTTATAGAAACACTTTTATCTTTATAATAAATCAACAATATTCCTTTCGAGTCCCAAAATACCGTTGCCATGAGTTTCCCAGCTGATTGTGACACTTTAAATTTCTTGGGAGGTGCTGTGCCCTTTTTATGCCACTGCATGGAGTCTTGTTTACACTCAGGTTCATAATGATGAACCCAAGTTTCGTCTTCAGTAACAATTCCTCTCAATACACCATTCTTGTCTTCATTACAGAGGTCCAAAAATGCACGCGAACACTCTACGCGCTGTTGTTTTTGCGGCGGCGTGAGCATTCTCGGCACCCATCTTGCGCTGACCTTAGACATGCCGAGATGATCGTGTAGGATTTTAAAAATTGTTGTATCGGATACTCCAACCATTTCTGCGAGTTGTTTCTTCTTTAGTCGAGCATCTTCGAGTACAATTTGTTCAACTTTTTGGATAAGTGCTGGCGTAGTCACCTCAATGCTCCTGCCCGACCTCGGGTCGTCTTCAAGGGATTCCCTTCCTTGTTTAAATAAACTATGCCACTTGTACACCATGGTTTTCCCTGGACAAGGGTCGCCGTAAACCAATGACATCTCATTCATTATGGTCGCGACTGATTTTCCTTGCCTGGTAAGGAACTTTATAACGGCACGATATTCGATTTTTTCCATATTTCACTTTTCACTCCTGATTATGTTACTTGGTTGACGATAGCTCAAAGACTGACTGTCTAATAACAATGAAACTTCGTATTTATACTAATCATGAGTCGCTGCAGAGGCCACGCTCCCAATGCGCCTACTCACCCCTCTACAACCCGCTCATTCCGCGAATATAAAAACGCTCCCTCGTATGTATATAGTACTAAATATAGTACTTATTTATTAAAAAATGGTGTTTATGTAGGCCAATTGAATGATGAAACTTAGATTGTGCAAGAATTTATTTGGCAAGTATATTTTTGGAAAAAAAACACTTAGTGGAAATAAATATAAAACTATATCAAAAAATGGGATGCTTAAATAGCAAAAAAATTACATAAAAAGTTAAATTTTCGTTAAAAAATGTTGAGGTTTTTAATCATATTTGTCGTAAATGAATTTGTATCGTCCTAAAGTCCACGCACTATTTATATTTATTTGTTAGGAATATTATAAAACGACACTAAATAATTTTCTTAATTAATATTTGAATGATTAAAAATGATATTCGTTTAGAAAGAATATACAATTTATTTTTGAAAAAAACAACACTTTTTCATCGCAATTTTTATTTATGTGTGAATTTACGTTAGACGTGGCAAATTACATCATTCTTGTTTTAGAAATATAAATACTTCTTAATTTGTCTTACAATTAGTAGCTTCGACGTCGTAAAATGTTTAGGAATTCGGTCCTGAACACATTTAAAAGCCTCCCTGTATATATATATATATATATATATATATATATATATATATATATATATATTGGGTCTGGGAAAAAGTTCGTGGCGTTTTTTCAGTAAAATTCAACAGGTCCCCGCATGGCGCGTGGACGAATTCATTTAAACCGAATATGCTCCATTATTATCGACAATGTTTCGCCATTTTTTTGGTAGATCCATGATCCCATCGGTGAAAAACTTCTGTGGTTTCTGGTCGAAAAACTGAATCAAGTAGTTTTCACAGGCTTCTTTTGAAACCAACTTAATTCCATTGAGAGAGTTCTGCAGAGATCGAAACAGATGATAGTCAGAGGGTGCTATATCCGGACTGTAAGGTGGGTGCATCAAAACTTCCCAACCAAACTCTCTCAATTTTTGACGGGTCATCAAAGAAGTGTGTGGTCGGGCGTTGTCATGATGGAAGACAACACCTTTCCTATTAATCAATTCGGGCCGTTTTCTTTCAATCGCCTGGCGTAATCTCTCTAGTTGTGCACAGTAGAGTTGAGAATCAATCGTCTGACCAGTTGGAAGTAGCTCGTAGTGGACGATTCCCCTCCAGTCCCACCATACACACAGCATCACTTTTTTTGGCGTCAATGTTGGCTTAGCGAACGCTTGTGACGGCTCACCATCCTTTATCCACGATCTTTTACGCTTCCGATTATCGTACGTAATCCATTTTTCATCTCCGGTTATTAAACGTTTCAGAAACGGCTCGATTTCAATCCGTTTCAGCAGCGCATCGCAGATGTTAATTCGGTCCATCATGTTTTTCACGCTCAACTCATGAGGAACCCATACGTCAAGCTTTTTTTTGTAACCAGCTTTGTGTAAATGGTTCAAAACAGTTTTGTGGTCAATGCCTAGCTCCATGCCAATATCGACACTGCTGATATGCTTATCTTGTTGGACTTTTTCAAGAATTTCATCAGATTTTTCAGTGATTGGACGACCGGAGCGTGACTCATCTTTCACATTGAAATTTCCAGAACGAAAGCGAGCGAACCATTTCCGCGCAACAGATTTCGATAAAGTACCTTCACCGTACACAGCACAAATTTTATCACAAGTCTGCGCAGCGTTCTTCCCCTTATCATAATAATATTGCAGAATATAGCGAAATTTCTCATTATTCTTCTCCATTTTCAAGTGCGAATAACTTTCCAACCACTGCACCGATTACAATGTTTCTACGCTCAAACTAACGTTCAGAAGGTCATCTAAAAAACGAGCCGTCGGTGGTGTCGCTGTGACTTGTTGTTCTTTAGTTATCGGCAACCAATGCCATCTATCGGGAAAAACGCCACGAACTTTTTCCCAGACCCAATATATTAGTTCTAAAAAATTTTACCACGCGACACTACGCCGAATTTTATTTTATTTCAAAAGATCAACTGGTTATCTTTATATTATGGTATGGATGCCCGATTCAAAAATTTGAAATTTAATTTGCAGTTTGCCCTGTTGACACACACACATATATTGTGTGCATAGAAATCGGCCCACTGACTTAAATTATATATTTTTTCAAAATTATTCATCAGATTAAAAAAAAGAAATATGCTGTATTAACGACAATTTAATATGCTTTAATGTGAGTATAAATTTATGAAAACTTATTTCGACTTCCTATGTTTACCATAGTGAAATTAATGCATTAAGCGAATTAAGCTTTTTTATTATTAACATAAATAGGGTTATTGGCAATTTAAAACTTAACACTTAATTTTTTAATAATGGGTATGACCTCCTCTTGCCCTAATAACATCTCTCATACGATTAGGCATTGATCTAATCAAGTTTGCTATTGTTTCTTGAGGGATGTTAAACCACTCTTCTTCTACTGCAACAATAAGCTCTGGGATCGAGTTTGGGGTATGAAGTCTAGCTCGAATTCTTCGTTATAGCTCATCCCATAAATGTTCGATGGGATTTAGGTCAGGACTGCATGCTGGCCACTCCATAACCCGAAAACCGACTTCTGCAATGTAATCTTGCACAATTCTTGCGGTGTGCGGCCTTGCATTGTCATGCATAAAGGTAAATTCGTCTCCAATGTAGTCGACGTAAGGTACCACATGAATTGCTAAAATCTCCTCGATATATCTAGCAGCCGTTAAACCTCTTCTTCCGTGAACACGGTCGCCCCTACGAATGAACTCAAGGTCGGTTAGTGCTCCTATGGAAATTGCACCCTAGATCATACAAGAACCACCTCCATAAGCACTCCGTTCTTCAAGGCAGCAATCTGCAAATCGCTCTCTTGGTCTTCGGTACACTTTCCTTTTTCGGTCGCTACCATGGAGGCATATTCTGGTCTCATCTAAGAACAGAACAGATCCCCATTGTTCCAACGTCCAATTCAAATGATCCCGTGCAAAACGCAGGCGTGCTTGCCGATGAGCTAGAGTAAGTTTTGGGCCAATCGCAGGTGTTTTAGGGGTCAGGTTATTTTCCTGCAGTCTTCGTCTTACTGTCCACTGACTAATAACCACTCCTCGCACCTCACGGAGCTGTCGTTGCACTTGAACGGCATTAAGGTGACGATTTCTTAATGTTGTTGACACAATAAAGCGGTCATCATGAGCGGTAGTAAATCGCCTTCTGCCTGTTCCAGGTCGCTTATGAAAGGATCCAGTCTCCTCATAACGGTTGTACACTCTTCGAACCGCTGCGCGTGTCATATCCAATTGTCTAGCAACAGCTCGCTGCCCAAGCCCATTTTCGATTAAAGCAATAACTTGGGCGGCTTTTTCTGGTGTAGTATGCATTAAACTAACACACTTGAACACTATTGAGATTAAGAAAAACGAATAATATGCAAATATCAGTTGCAAACGCAATAATTTTAATATTGACAAATTTGTTATTTTCGTTAGAATCATCCACGTTTTATTTGTTTACCGGTTGCTACGCTATAAACGACAAGCCTTCTTGATAAATTTATACTCACATTAAAGCATATTAAATTGTCGTTAAAACAGCATATTTCTTTTTTTGATCTGATGAATAATTTTGAAAAAATATATAGTTTAAGTCAAAAGTTTACAGTGGGCCGATTTTAATGCATGCAAGTTTATATATATGTGTGTGTGTGTACATATATACTTATATATGATGTATTTTCTGGGGTTATAAGTTGCGTGTCAATTATATCCTGAGAAGGACCGTTCTGTCGACGTTTCAGCGAGATCTCATTCGTCATCTTCTGGACTTGGTCTGTCACTTACTAACCCTGAAGACCGTCTCGATCTATTTACTTTTTATGTCCTTGTCCTATATTGGGGAAATCCTGTTGGATAATAGAGATTAATTATTGTTATTCCAAAAGGTATCACGTTTAACACTTTATTCGATGTTAAATATAATAAAAAATAAATGAAACTCAATTTGTTGATTAAACCTTTCTAATAAATGTGTTGAAAGAAAGATTACATGACTACACCTCATATTTTAACTGTAATTTTATGATTAAAGCGGTCACATTCGTCTGCGCACCAGGTTCGTAATAAATACATACTGAATATTTATAATGCTGGTCGCTATGTTCATTTATATGTTTATTGACACGTAAGTACTTACTATATCTGAGTCTGTCGCGCTAATAAAAATTGATCGCTCTATTTACGACTGTTTGTTTTCTATACTGCCAATCTTATACAAGTTAAATTTACTTTATTCATAATTATTCGATAATCCCAAAATATTTTTCGACCATGTTCCTTCATTTCGCTGCATTGTTTCGCATTTAAACGTATTAGGCTTAATTTGGGATACATCCTTCCTATATAGATATTTTTTTCCTATTTGGTATCGGGTGGGCAATCTCAAATGGCCATAGAGAGAAAAAGAAAATTAAATTGTAACACTGAGTAGTTGGCGGGATTTATTGAATATTGAAGATAATTTGACAGGTCTTATAAATGAATAACTTAATAATGTATGTAGGAAGGAAAGAAATGATTTCATACGTTTGTTAATATTGGGTCTGGGAAAAAGTTCGTGGCGTTTTTCCCGATAGATGGCATTGGTTGCCGATAACTAAAGAACAACAAGTCACAGCGACACCACTGACGGCTCGTTTTTTAGATGACCTTCCGAATTGTAATCGGTGCAGTGGTTGGAAAGTTATTCGCACTTGAAAATGGAAAAGAATAATGAGAAATTTCGCTATATTCTGCAATATTATTATGATAAGGGGAAGAACGCTGCGCAGGCTTGTGATAAAATTTGTGCTGTGTACGGTGAAGGTACTTTATCGAAATCTGTTGCGCGGAAATGGTTCGCTTGCTTTCGTTCTGGAAATTTCAATGTGAAAGATGAGTCACGCTCCGGTCGTCCAATCACTGAAAAATTGATGAAATTCTTGAAAAAGTCCAACAAGATAAGCATATCAGCAGTGTCGATATTGGCATGGAGCTAGGCATTGACCACAAAACTGTTTTGAACCATTTACACAAAGCTGGTTACAAAAAAAAAGCTTGACGTATGGGTTCCTCATGATTTGAGCGTGAAAAAAATGATTGACCGAATTAACATCTGCGATGCGCTGCTGAAACGGAATGAAATCGAGCCGTTTTTTAATAACCGGAGATGAAAAATTTACGTACGATAATCGGAAGCGTAAAAGATCGTGGATAAAGGATGGTGAGCCGTCACAAGCGTTCGCTAAGCCAACATTGACGCCAAAAAAAGTGATGCTGTGTGTATGGTGGGACTGGAGGGGAATCGTCCACTACGAAAACTGGTCAGACGATTGATTCTCAACTCTACTGTGCACAACTAGAGAGATTACGCCAGGCGATTGAAAGAAAACGGCCCGAATTGATTAATAGGAAATGTGTTGTCTTCCATCATGACAACGTCCGACCACACACTTCTTTGATGACCCGTCAAAAATTGAGAGAGTTTGGTTGGGAAGTTTTAATGCACCCACCTTACAGTCCGGATATAGCACCCTCTGACTATCATCTGTTTCGATCTCTGCAGAACTCTCTCAATGGAATTAAGTTGGTTTCAAAAGAAGCCTGTGAAAACTACTTGATTCAGTTTTTCGACCAGAAACCACAGAAGTTTTTCACCGATGGGATCATGGATCTACCAAAAAAATGGCGAAACATTGTCGATAATAATGGAGCATATTCGGTTTAAATGAATTCGTCCACGCGCCATGCGGGGACCAGTTGAATTTTACTGAAAAAACGCCACGAACTTTTTCCCAGACCCAATATTTATTACAGCATAAAATTATCATAAACTTTATTTGAAAAACAATTTATATATACTATTTAAAATAAACGTTGTTGTAGAACTTTGTATAGCAAGTGTTCAAAATAACCACCATCGACTTGTAAACATAAATCCACTCGTTTTCTCACATTAGTAACAACATTTCGTAATATCTCTACATATTTGTATTGCTTCTGTTATTGAATGCTCCAATTCCTCCAAAATATGCAGTATGTTGCTAACTTTGTCTTTCAAGTATCCGAACAAAAAGAAATCCACCAGAGTCAAATCTCTAGAATTTACTGGCCAACGTCCTCTGCTAATTAATTTTTCATCAAAAAATTGTCTTAAATTAACAGATGCTGTATTTTGTGTAGCATCACCTTGTCGGAAGTAACGGTCATGCATTTTTTTCTCATCTAGATTATCAATGAAAGATTCTAATATGTATTCTCTATATCTAGCAGCATTCATTAAGTCATAAAAGAATACTAGTCCCATAATGTATTTGCATGACACAGCAAACTCCAACCTTTACAGGATGCAAAGTTGTTGAACATAGGAATTCTTAGATCATATGCCATAATATTGACTATTAACATATCCAGAAAATCGAAACCAAAACTGACCTCAGAAGAAGCTCTTATCTAATATCCTTGTTGTTAAATTTATTATTAAATCAATTGCAGTATTCTTATTGATCACAAAAATCATGAGCATGCAATTGTAGGTGGACCGATATTTTGTATAGTTTAAATTCAAGGTGATATTTAAGTGCTGTATGAACACTACCATAGGATACACCTATAACAAATATTTGTCATTCATCGGTATGTTTTGTTTAAGGAAGATGCCTACCTATTTGTGCACAATATTTTCTTAATGATTTAGTTGGACTAGTTTCAATTTTATTACGTATATCTGCCAAAGTATCTCCAGTTAAAACAGTAGTTGTATTGTCTCGTGTTCATCTTATTACCATATATCATTTTACGAGTCTATTTTAATGCATGACAGAAGTATCATAAATAATATCTTCCTTGGGATGCCTAGTTGTAAATTGATTTATGCAGGATTGGAATGAGTATGTCCACTCTCCATCTTGGTGTTGTAACGCACTATCATAAATTTATTCTGATCTAGAGTGAATTGCATACCGTTATACCTGCAAAAACAATAATAACACTGGCTAAAAAGTTGTATTAATTGTTGCTGTTTACTTACTTTAAAACACAACATAGACCGCTGCTAATATATTATGAATAGAAAATAAAAATAAGAAGAAATTGGTAAAAATTTAAGTATTTTATTTATTAGGGACTTTTATTTTTTTACAAATACAGGAGATTTGAGATTACTCACCATAAATAAAACAAACACCTTAACAATTATATACTTAATATTTATTGTAATAATAATAATATATAAATCAGCATACAAAAGTCTTATTAGAAAATAAGTAAAGCCATGTAGGATTATTAAAAAAAGTCTGATATATTCTGCACACAGGGTAATTTGGAAATTTGAATTTGAACAATTCCCCAAAATGTTAATAATAAATTACTATAGCAAATAGAAAAATAAACAGCGAATATATCTCTTTTTTATAATTCGTATGGTTATTATTCCCGATTCGTCATGTATCAGCATATTTTCCGTTGGTTGATGTTACATTGTACAAATAATAAAAGAGTATCTGCAATAGATTATTTCTTACTTTATACATCTTCCGGAAAAAGGAACGGAAGATGATTGTATTAGTGACACCAACGGTGATAGGCCACGGAATTTCATCTTAATTCCAATATTCCATCAAGTATTCAGCGTCAATGATCAAGCTTACATAAAAAGCTTCATAAACATCTAAATTTGCTCGAGTATTTTTAATCCAATGCAATAAAATAAACTCAACGTTTATTGATGGCGATTTGTAAATGAAAATTTCCGAATTACTCTGTAGACGGGCTCTTAATGTATACGTTATAAATTAATCATAAATGTTCGTGAACTGGCTCCTTGTGCGCCAGATATAAAGTAACTATACTGGTGAGTGCGCTAACTAAAAATATCACATCGAACCAACGGTGGTAGAAGTTGAACTGGAGATCTCCCAACACTTGCGTTATTATGATTCTGTATTCGGGGGGCATGTTCATGCGAAGTAGTAGTATAGAGGACAGGAAGTACATGCCCATCACCTGCGCCAACATTAGAACTACGATGTTGGAACTTTTATTGGACGAGATTTTGTAGAAAAACTGCGGAGAAAATATTTAAAAAATGTTAGAAATGCTTTACATTGTTAAAGACTTAACAATATTAAAATTAAGATATAACGGGTGGGCCTTCTATCGGTTTAAATTTGAACCACCGGTTACTTCGAATCTAGCAATACTTATGTCATTCTATTCTGTCATAAAATTCAGTATATTATCTCCACTGAACGAAATGAATCGATTTACGCTTGAACAACGTTGGGATTTATTGGAAATTTATTTCCAAAACAAAGACGATCGATCGAAAATTGCACGAAAATGTCGTGCAAAATTTGGTCGCAGAGAAGGACCCACAGTGCCCGGTATAAGTTTATTGCTAAAGTACGTGAAACTGGTTTCATTGTTGATGCACCAAGAAGTGAGCGTGCTCGTACAGTGCGTACACCCGAAAATATCGAAGCTGTGGCTGAGAGTGTGCTGAGAATCCATCAATATCAACTCGTCATCGTTCTAAGAATTGAACATTTCACCCACCAGTTTACGTCGAATTTTGCGAAAAGATCCCGGTATGACGCCTTACAAAGTTCAATTGGTTCAAGAGTTGAAGCCGCATGACCATCCACTTCGTTTTTGCTTCGCTAGATGGGCCACCTAGAAACTGCACGATGATGTCGATTTTGCCAAAAAAATCATCTTTTCGGATGAAGCTCATTTTCATCTTGGTAGATACGTTAACAAGCAAAATTGCCGTATTTGGGGCTCAGAAAACCTACACGTGGTCTTACAGAAGCCAATGCACCCATTACGAGTAACTGTTTGGTGCGGCTTGTGGAGCGAATGCATCATTGGCCCATATTTCTTTGAAAATGAGGACGGCGCAACCATTACGGTCAATGAAGACACCTATTTCACCATGATAACCGATTTTTTTGTGCCCGCTCTTCATGGTATTGATGTGAACGATGCTTGGTTTCAACAAGATCGTGCAACTTACCACACATCTCATGCCACAGTCGATTTATTGCGTCAAACGTTTGATGGCCGTTTAATTAGCCGAAATAGTGATGTCAATTGGCCGCCAAGAAGCTGCGACAAGTGTTATGCCGACAAACCAGAGACAATTGAGCATTTGAAGGCCAACATTCGTGATGCCATTGCCGAGATACGACCCATACACTCAAAAAAGTGTTCGAAAATTGGTTCGATCGAATGGGGTGCTGTGAGGCCAGCCGCGGCAGCCATATGAATGAAATAATATTCCATCTCTAAATTCGGCAAAATTTCAAACCGTTTCTGTTTGATGGCATTTTTAAATTTTAACATTTAAATGGCCCACCCGTTATAAATGTTCTATCAATATTATTGTATTTTACGTGTATATAATAATGTTTCGCGTAATAATTATATTTATTTTTCTTATTATACGTAAATTAATGCACACATGCTGGTCAGCAGCAACTTTCGTCATCGTGTACATACTGTGCGTCAGGGGATGGAGATCGGCTTACCTAACCGACTATCACGGTTGCTGTCGGGTTTATTTGCAGAACACTTCCTTGTAAATTTTCCTTTTCTCACTGCTTTCACTTTAGCATATATTCTTCAGAACACTGAAAATCTTTTATGCTGCCTTTCTATTTCCATTTTGTAAGCAAAAGGTTCTTCTTATCGACCCATCAATGTACTTTACATCCATACTTATTAAAGAAGTTTATTAAAAGATTATAAAATTTATCGTGCAGCTTAACACTTCCACATATTCAAATGGACATTTACAAGTTTTGTCATAGAAAAAGTGAATTTCAGAGCACATTTAGAAAATAATAACTATTACATTAGCCAATAAAGACTATAATTATAATTTAGAAAATATTTTATATTATATTTTGGTACATTTCAAATTAAAATTCGAATACTATGAACACTTATTTTATACGATCAAAGTATTGATACAAGGTCGATATTAGCTACACTTAGTGTTAAAGTTAAAGTTATATTGACAAGACTGCGGAGAGCCGTGACAAGATTTTTTTAGGTCAATATTTCTTTGATCACCTAGAACTATTGAGAAAGAGTAACCAACAGTTCTTTATTAACATGTGACCTTTTATTTATTAATCCTTACCTTAGTCAAAGTTAATAAAAGTCCTCTGATAGACGTCACCACGATACAACCGACTAATATAAAAGAGACATGCTGCGACCAGAAGTTAACGTCTATGCTTAATCCCATCCAATTGACCGCTATCTCGATGCCTCTAGTTACCGGATCTTTTTTGCCCACGCGATCAAAAACTATGTTGATGGTGCACTGTAAATAAGAATATACATAAACGCCATACTACGAACTTTTCTCTAATTACTTAAAAAAAGGCAAAAAACCTCTACAACATCAATGTCCGTGCTCTATATACATATTTCGAGAACTAAGTTGTCATCATGAGCAGAGTAAATAATCGTATCGCATCTGGGTTCACTTCTTTTTTTGCCTTTTTTTGATTAATTCAATTAACCATTATCTCTAACGATATCTCCCTTATCTATTATGTAAGGAAATTTAATTTGAAATAGTAAAGATTTGAATAGCGGTTAACATCTCTGCCTAAAATGCGGGAGGTTTTGAGTTCATATAAAGGGTTTTCCAATAAGGACTTGACAACTTTTTTTCAAAATAAAATGTAAACCATTTGAGATATTTCAAAAACTTTATTATTGGGTTGAAGTACAATCAAAACATTTATGAATGGAACTCGACTTCGTTCATATGGCCACCGCGGGCACGTTTGCAGCGGTCGATTTGTTGGACCCAATTTTCGATGACTCGGCCACACAATTCGGCCGAAACGGCTGCTATTTCGCGTTCAATGTTGGCTCTGAGCTCTTCCAACGTTGTCGGCTTGTTGGCATAGACCAATGACTTGACGTAGCCCCAAAGAAAAAAGTCTAGAGGCGTTAAATCGCACGAACGAGGCGGCCAATCGACTGGTCCATTTCTTGAGATAACACGCTCATCAAACTTACTCTTCAATAAATCGGTTGTAACGTGTGCTGTGTGGCTTGTGGCACCGTCCTGCTGAAACCACATGTTGTCCAAGTCCGTATCTTCCAATTCGGGCCAAAAATAATCGGTAATCATGGCGCGATAACGATTACCATTCACAGTAACGTGACGATCATTATCGTCGACGAAAAAATATGGCCCTATGACGCCGCCGGCATGCAAACCGCACCAAACAGTTATTTTTTGTGGATGAAGTGGTGTTTCATGAAGCACATGTGGATTTTCACCCGACCAATAACGCATATTTTGCTTATTGACGAACCCATTGAGCCAAAAATGAGCTTCGTCACTGAAAATGATTTTGCGATGAAATTGATCATCTTGGCGCATCTTTTCCAGAGCCCAATCGGAGAACGTACGTCGCTTCAAATGGTCCATCGGTTTCAAGTCTTGAGTCAGCTTGATCTTGTGTGGGTGTAAACCAAGATCTTTACGCAAAATTCGCCATAAAGTGGTCTGGGCGATGTCCAACTCTTAAGAACGCCGTGGAATTGACTGATTTGGATCATTTGCACCGGACGTTTCAACGGCAGCGATATTTTCGCCTCTTCGACCAACCCGTTGTCTCACTGGCACGGCAACATCACACAACGAATATGTAGACTCAAATTTTTGCACTAAACTTGTTACTGCCTGTCTACTAGGGCGAGAATTACGACCGAAAATCGGAGTTAACGCTCTTAAAGTAGCGGTCACCGACTCCGAACTTCTGTAGTAATTTTTTATAATTTGCAGACGTTGTTCGTTCGTGTACTTTACCATGATGAAAATGTTAAGTTTACTGAATAAATTGACAGTGACAGTTCGATGATTAGTGAAAGGGTGCGTTCACAAATTGAATTAAAAGTTGTCAAGTCCCTATTGGAAAACCCTTTATGATTTATGATGAGCTCTTATAGACAAATTCGTCATATTATTAATGATAATTAAAAAATAGATTAAAGTTAAATAATATAGATGAATTTTTTTCATGTAAAAAGCTATTGATGTTGTATTAAGTTCTGTTTCTAAAATATGTTTAAAAGAAACATACGATTAACCTCTATTTAAGCGTTTCCAAAAACACTATGTGAATTTTCAACATAATATAGTAAAGACTTTCTTCATCTTGGCTTTCGATAATTCTGGTATCCACGTTTCGTCACACTGAGACTAAGTCAGTCTCAGTACAAAAATAAAAGCAGTAGCAGCAGTTAAGTCCTGAAGGTGTCTCATATAAGTGGTGATGAAGTGTCAAGATGAAGAAAGTTTGAAACAAGGATCGCGGAAGTCTACGAACCAAGCTATCTGCTTCTGGGTTTCCGGGCTGGAACCGCGTCACTAGTATATCTGCCGACGTTTCGTACCCATTTGTATGGGACATCTTCAGGGCTGAACTACTGCACTGAAAACTGAGTTTTCAAACGAGCGCGGTTCCAGCCCGGAAACCCAGAAGCAGATAGCATGGACCACGACCGCGGAAGTCCACGTACCAAATCTACGAACCAAATTAATATAAAAAACATTTGTCATGTTATCGTGGAAAAACATTTAATGTTAACATGGAAATGCTCCCGAAAAATATATAACAAAGTAAGATATCCTTAATTATTAGAAAAGTAAAAGTAGATCAGTAGTAAAATATAGTCATTTTAAAAATGTGTAGTCTACCATGAATATTTTCCACATACAGTACAAGGAAAAGAAGTAACCCAACACGTTGAAGTATTTCCCCGTCCATGTTTTAGACCATTGTATCCTCTCCAACATGTTCCTGTTTTCATGGGTTTCCAAAAACAACTGCTTGCTCAACTCCTCTAGGCCTGTGATTTCTAACTTTAACTGGGATATATCTGAAAACAAAAAGATAATGATGCTCTTAAAAGCATTGTATGCTATTGATATGAGAAAAGTTATAATTTTATCATAACCAACTGCATAATGGAACATATATTGATTTTTGTATATAAACATAACGTTGTAAATATGAAATATCATTAATTCACAGAGCAATTTAGAAATTCTAATTTCTTACTTTCTGAACTCTTCTTGGTTCCAACTGAATACAACATATTCCAAAGGCCGTACCTCTGTCGCATAGACTCTTCAGCTTTGTTTTCTAAAGTTTGTTTCTTTGATATCGCTATTCTTTTTTTCTTAAGAACTATCATTTCCATTGTTTGCATTAATCTCTTTTCTAAATTTGCTACGTCCGCTTGTGAAACGTCTCTACAAAAAACTATCTTGACCTCTAGACTTTACTTTTTATATGTTAATTACCTTATAAAATAAGTCATTGATGTATATGGATAGTTAACAGCACCAAAGCCTGATAGAAGAGCCATTACAGTAACACCAATGACTCCAATTCGAGAAACCAACTGCTCTATTGATAAAATACCTTGTTTAGAATTCGATATTGGAAAAGAATCCCCAATTTTCCAAAATATTATCACGAAAACTATCCATATCATAAAAGTCAGCTGCCTTATATAATCGGCTTTAACTATAATTTTAAAATTATTAAAAACAACTCCATTTTGAATAACTTATACTTACCAAAAGGTATATTACTCACACAACAATGGAATATATATAAAGGATTTAAAACAATTACTACAAATAATAAAAGGTACAAAATTATACTCCAAAATAAATATCTAGAATTTGAATCTAGCCAGTTGATGATTTCAAATATTATAAGTTCATACATAGTACATGAAAAAGTCAATGTTGTTGAGAATATAATTTGTACAAGTTTCTGTCGGACCTCATAATCTTTAAAAAGCTGTTTCATGAAGAAAATCCAGGCACCGGCGAAGAATATAATCTAAAAAAAATTCCCGTTGGAAATAAATTGAAAAAATCTTCGATTATATTTAACCTGTGATATTAACACCACCAGGGCATCCTCAAAGAATGCCATTTTAATTAGGTGTTAGTAAGGCATAATATATCGCAAATTTTCTAATAAACTATATGTGCTCCATTTTAGAAATAGGAAATTTGAATGAGTTGTTATAGGTTATGTGTTTTGTCGCGTCAACTTGACGTTGGCAGTAGCTTTCACGTCACCAACTTTAAATGGAAAAAAATCACTAAAATACATATTTAAATAACTTTATTTTATTTTTTAATATCAAATTGAATTTTTATTGCAAACATATTTTTTTATCTGATTTCGTTCAATTTAAATAAAAACTTGTTCGCATTTTATTTTCGTGACTTCGATGGGGTATGGTAATATAGGGGTCTGTAATTTTCCTTACCACCTTGGCCAGTTATCCTTGTCAAGTAAGGTTAAGTTTTAATTATTGTTTACCAAATTCCACTAAAATAGTTATAAATAAGTGCAATGTCTGTGGTCAATCAAAAGGAGTACTTAAAGAAGTACTTATCACTTGGAAATGAACCAGGCAAAAAAAAGAAACGCAAGAAGAAACCATTAGCCACATCAGATAGGTAATCTGTGAATGTATATTATCAAGTAACTGAAAAGAATAAAAGCTTTTTTTAGAGTAAAAATTATCGACGATGATATAGACATAGCAGGATTTAGTGCGGCCGTCGAGGCAGATCTACAGGGTTTAACGGAAGATGCCCCACAAATTGTAGGTGTTATTGATGAAAGGCCATTGGAATTAAGGATTAGTGATTACCGTGAGAGTGATTTATGGAAACAAGTTGGTTCAGATACTACCGCAGGAATTAGTGCTGCAAGCAGTGGAAGGGTTAATGTGGGCCAAAAAGAGGACTTGGACAATACTAAAAATGTTGATATAGTTCAGCATTCATCACCAAGTAAATACAGTGATGAATATAGTCCGCCTCGGAAAAGAAATCAGGGTGGTGAAAGTTCATTGACAAAGTCATATTATAAAGAAAAGAATCATGATATATATTCTACTCATACATCCACAAGATATAATGAGATGAGTCCAAGAATAAGAGGTGATGATGAGGAAGATCTTAGAAGGTACAGGAATGCAAGCCCACAAGGAAGTCCTCCAAGAAGAAGTAAAACAGAAGATATCAGTCCACCAAGAAGAAGGAGAGAAAATAGTAATAGTCCATACAGAAGAAATAAAAGTAAAGATATAGATCAAAGCCCTGTAAGAAGAAATAGAGAATATCATGATATGAGTCCACCCAGAAAAAATGCAAAAGACGATGTAAGTCCTGTTAATAGAATTAGAAGAGACAGTGATGAAAATGTGGAAAGACAACATAAGGATAGAACACCTACAAAAAGAAATAAAGACGATGATGATATGAGTCCTCCTAGAAAGAGTAGAAAAGATCAAAATGAAAGTCCATTTAGGAGGGGTAGAAGTAAATATACAGATAGAAGCCCTGTGAGAAGAAATAGAGTTGATAATATGAGTCCACCAAGAAGAAGTTCCAGAGATAATGTAAGTCCAATTAGAAGAAACAACAGAGGGACTGATATGTATTCAGGAAGAAAAAATATTGATAGAAGTCCCATAAGAAGAAATAGAGGAGATGATGATATAAGTCCACCTCGAAGATTTGTAAAAAATGATCAAAGTCCAATTAGGAGAAATAGAAGGGGCAGTGACGTAAGTTCCGAAAGAAGAAATAGAAGCAGGAGCCCTGCAAGAAGAAGTAAAAATGATATGAGTCCACCTAGACGAAATACAAAAGATGATGTAAATTCATTTAGAAGGAGTAAAAGAAGTAGTGACAGCCCAAGTAGAAGATACAAAAGAGATAGTAATATGAGTCCACCAAGGAGAAGTGGTAAGGACCATGACGCGAGCCCGTCGCATAGTAGGAGGCACAGTTATGAAGAAACTAGTACTAGTGTTCCTCATAATAAGGAAGACTATGATAAGCACAAGTTAAACAGGATGGATAAAAGAGGTAATGAGGAAAGTCAATCCAGAAAACTTAATTTTGGGAAAGACCTCAGTCCAAATAGAACTAAAAATGAAAAATGGAAAGAAAGTCCTTCATTAAAGCCAAGAATATCAAGGTAACTTAACCAATACTTTAATCTTTTTTATATGAAAAGCTAATACTAATTTCAGATGGAGTGACGACATTCCTTTGGAGAATAGAGTTCACATCGAAAGAAAGTCGGGCTTGCAAAGAGCCAATGAACTCATCGAACAGAATGATTTATTAAGGAACATCGCCGGATATTCCGGTGGTAATGCAGCGCCCATAGTCCGAGATCGTAAGACTGGTAAAATACGCGATTTCAAAAAGGAAGCCGAGGAAGCCCAGGAGAAACAGGAAAAAGACGACGAGATGAAAGCCAAGTACGATAGATGGGGAAAGGGTTTGAAGCAAGTGGAGGAGGCTACCGAAAGATTCAGCAGTGAACAGCATGAAATGAACAAACCCTTGGCCAGATATGCGGATGATGAGGACTTAGAAAGGCACTTGAAAGAAATGGAAAGGGACGGAGATCCCATGCTGGACTATTTAAGGAAGAAAAAGAGAAAGAAAGACATTGAATTGGGGAAACCAAGTATGTTAAAAAAATTAATTAAGATTAAGCAATAATAGCATAATTCAAAATTTCCCGATTCATGAAGACATTTTGTAAGCTTAACGTCGGTGTATTCATTTTTTGCACTTCTTTCAATCTTAAGTAATTTTTTCTGCTCTGTATTCATTTTTTGTACTTCTTTCAATCTTAAGTAATGTTTTCTGCTCATGCATTCTTCTTTTTCCGCAGGAATAAGTTTCATTAAAGCTGATAGCATTTTTTAAAACCATTTATTTTAATAAAACTGATTTTTTTTATAAAAATTATTTCGTTAGACAAAAAGATGGGAAATTTGATTTCTATTGCAGTTAAACCTCAATTCGAAGGCGAGTTTATGCCGAATCGATACGGCATAAGGCCGGGGCACCGATGGGATGGCGTCGACAGATCGAATGGTTACGAGAAGAAATGGTTCGACGTCATGAATTCCCGACGAGCTCAACAAGAAGACGCATACAAATGGAGCACAGAAGATATGTAATTTATACATAACTGAATGTCATACAAAGGATATATATATTACGATTCCGTAGGCATTTACGGCCGTTGTCATTAATGATACGATCTACTTCCGGATTACACCGTATGGTCGTTGTATCAGATCCTGAAGACGCTGGCAGTAAGGACGACGAAATGTCGATTTTTACAACGATCATTCGGTGAAATCTGGAAGCTCGTACTATTCGGCAACAATTTTATTGATTTTTGTGTACATATAAATGTGTTATATAGATACATGTAATAATAATAAGTTTTTATGGATGTCATAATAAAATCTTCAATGTTTAACCCATCTTCTTGGCTTTACAGTAATCTGGAGTGGCTAAGATCAGGAGGTAATTATTAGGCTATTAATCCGGTTCTTTCAAAGAAGGTATTGAGATTGTGATGACACTTAATCGCGGACATCTATTGGGTTTCTTTCTTTGAAAACGCGTATTTCGAATAAGCGTTATTAGTGTGTCGTCAGAATGCCATTTTTCGTTCGAATCGTTGTAGGAAGTGGATCAATACGTATAGTGCGCAGACGTTTGCCTGCGAACCAAGTTCGTAATTAGTACAGTTGCTACCGCATGTTTTGGTCTAAATTTTTAGGTCGAGCCCTAACAATATCAAACTAGAAAGAGAGCTCTTGTATGTTTCATAAAAAGAAAAATAATAGTGTGCCTAGTGTATAATACGAGTTTGTTTACATTTTCGGTCTGATGAAAAACTTGAATACTACTGCATTCTCTCTCTCTCTCGCATAAATATGTTGGAATAACAAAGCGTTCTTTACTCGAAATATAATACTTTTCTATTTAACTAAACGGTATTTGTTCTTGAAGTAATCTTTTGCTGTAACATCATTTAAATGTTTGATAAACTCAAGCGGTTCATTGCAAATAGGTGACTAAAAACGGTAGTTGAATGAATGCATTTATATGGACTGAATGCATTAATATAAAATATTAGTTAATATTTTATGTATTGAAAAGTGCAACACAAAATTTAAACGTTAAAGTTCGTGTTACGGTGCCATTGAACATTAGTGTTCCTTCAATATTGATATATAGGTTAATATCAATATTGAAGGAATGCTATTTAAGATACTTATTAATGAAGAAATAAAATTTATTCATACTACCACATGTTAAAAGCGATATGTTTAATGAAACGTTGCTTAGATTTTTTTTCTGCGCGTAACATCTTATTACATTTATGTAAGAAGAATGAAGAATTAAAAATTTCGCACGTCTGAAAATGTAAATTTGGAAAAAATCACTAAATTGTTTGATTTTTCCAAATTTCTATTTTCAGACGTACAAAGTTTTTAATACCTCGTTCTGGCGAAGACTACTTATATAAAATAACACGAAAACAAGGAAATGAAACAAATTTCCGTCGTGTTGTAAGCGTCCAATCTCCAATCACACTTCAAAAACGTAATGTGTTTAAAGCGGTGTAACAATATTTGAAAGATTTGCTTACCACCTTTGCGGTTTTTCCTACATGCGGTGTCACCCAAAAATGTGTCACTCGCGGGCGAGATTTTCTTCGACACTGCCGAGACACCATACGTTTTGATGATGAGCAAATAAAACAAAAAATTAAATTAAGAACTGAATCCAACATAATGGTTATTCTAATCTTCATAATTGTCGGTTGATTAGTATTCTCTTTATTTTCTTAAAAGTCTTCTAAAGAATGCTTGCGGATCAGCTCATTGTTGATCTTAATAAGCATTAAATTTTATAATTCTATTTAGTGTATAATACAATAGCATTTAACTATAATTTGTAAAGTCGATAAAGGAAATCTTTTATGTATCTAATGAACTGTTTAAATATCTTTGACATTATCGATCGTGGCTTATCAGTTGTACGAGCGCAGAGCTAAAAGTCTGGCAGAAATTAGATCAGAAAAATTTTTGAGGAAGAAAATATTTTATATTCGAACATAATCACGTATTATGTCAATACACGTAATCCAACAATAACAAAATTTGGATCTAGACAATTAGATCATTATATTAACACACCGAATATATACTTATATATATGTTATTCATAAAATCGTATTTTTATATTTTCTCTTTAATTATGAATGAATATAATTGCTATAGAATATAAAGAATGAATAAAATCAAAGAAAGGAATTATTACGCGCATTGCTATTTCTAATCGAATAAAAATCTTAACAACTTTGTTCGGAAAATAATGTTTTTGTACTCTACGTTATGAATAGAGCGGCGACGAAAGTGGCAATACCATAGGCGGTACGGTAGAACGGGCAATTGGTGCGCAGTGAATGAGATCATTCACATCAAATACAATACGGTTCACGGTTGGTGTTTAAGTGTAAATTATAAACTGCGGCGAAAGTGTCCGTAGCAGTGCCGTGTCTAGACTTATTCTTACACAATTAGTGCTTACCTAGTAATATGTAATTTCATAACCCTGGTAATGTGTTGTGGAAGTAACTGTACATCTGCATCATTGCATACGTCTCTATGGTTGCTTCTGTAAATGACGTCCTTCGCGACGAGAAAATGTTTTTGTATAGAGAAAAAGATCGTTCGGCGTCTATTGATGTAATTTTGGCAGAAAGAAGCTGTTGTTCAAAATCATTCCAGGGCTCACTATTTGCACATTTGTCATAAATAGTTCGTAAAACATGCAAGTCCGGATTTTTTTTTAAAACACTTAATAATTTTTGATGAGCTCGTACACCAGCAGCGTCAGTTAAACTATGCAAATGAGCGGTCACATTTTGCACTATGCATAGTGATGCGTCTAAGGGCAGCGAATCGTTTTCGTTTTGAAGTTTTATAATTGCTTCTACTAATGGATGGTAATTGTTATATATTGTATGCAGATCTTCCAGAATTTGGGGATTTTCAAATTGATGTTGACTGTCTCTGATTGCTTGGGATTCGGTTGGCCTAAATTTTGATATAACGGATTTAACTTTGTGAAAATTCTTATGGTAATAAAAAGCTGCATTTAGCCACGTGCCCCATCGTGTAAGAATGGGTTCCGGTGGTTCCGAAATATCTGGACAAGTTTTATGAAATTCTTTAAGTCGTTTAGGGGATTTAAGAAACACTTGTTTGGTGGATCCAATCAAATGATCAACGTTTTTATAACTACTTCTAACATTTTCAGCAACTAAATGAAGAGGATGGAGTACACAAGTTATGTGTATTAATTTAGGAAAAGTTACTTTTAGTAAACGTCCGAGTAGTAACATAGTAGCAGCACCATCTGTTAGAAGCATGCAGACTTGAGTACTATGAATGTGAAATTTCTCTAAGGTGTTCATCATTATTTGCCGAATATTTGCCGCAGTACATGTTTGTATACGTTTACAGGCTAACAAATAGGGCTGTGAAAATGTGTTGGCTGATAAAATACGTACGATTACGTTTATTATACTATTTTTTTTTAAATCAGTAGTCTCATCTACAGTAATCCACACATTTTTATTATGCAATTCTCTTCTTGCTATATTTTCAAGCCTCTCTCTTAAACGCGGCAAATGTTTCTGTAAAGTTCTTCTTGCAGGTAATTTATAATTTGGCAGATATTTATTCCAGAACACTTAAAAGGGCGTTTGCTGATTAAACGAAGCGGCAAATTACATGCAGTCAACATAAATAAAAAATCATAAAGGAATGTTGCATAAGGTATTTCATTTCTTTTGTTCAGTTTATGTATTGCACTGTTCACATGTTTTTTACAATTGTCTTTCTTCCGTATTATAAGTCGCTTATTACAAACCAAACACAATACTGCACATCCATCATACTTTAAATCGGGAAATTCTGCTATGTATTTTTTAACCGACGTAGCAAACGGCACAGACTTTCGCGACATGTTTGTGTGAAGTTATTATAAACACTAACCGTGAACCGTATTGTATTTGATGTGAATGATCTCATTCACTGCGCACCAATTGCCCGTTCTACCGTACCGCCTATGGTATTGCCACTTTCGTCGCCGCTCTAGTTATGAATAAAACATGCAATGACTCCCATTTTGTTTACATATCATTATAAAGACCGTTCTACATGAATTCAGCAGATATATGTTCGTGTACATCGTAATCCTTTTTGTGGTACCTACTGTACATATCGAATATTTACGGTGACTCGTCCTAGACCGAGTTATATATTTGTTGGTTACTTATTACATTGGATCCTATACCTACTGTTGCGCCAGTAAAAATTGATTCCTCTAGCCATGAATTCTTGATAAATATAACTATATGATGTGTACAAATGGAGCATGACTTTTAGACATTCTTTTCTTTGGGAAAAAATTAATTACTTTAAAAAAAACAATGGCGAAAGGCATAGGCAAAAATGCTTTGTTTAAAAAAGATAAGGTTCGATATTACGAAACTAGGCGAGGATTTACGAAAAATAAATAAAAAAAATTGTGAGGTTGTTCAATAAAGTTATTGGTTAAAATAAAATATGTGTCTTTTATTTTTACTTAACGACAGCAATTTTTTCAATTATATTAATATTATCTTCTTGATTAATGATATCAGCATTCAAAAGATCTACTGCACGCTTTAGAACAATTAAAGAAATTTAATTATGGCGTAAAGAAAGAGATTTTTATAAAATTTTATTTAAGTTCAACATCAGAGAAAAGGCGTGCTTAAATTTTATTTATTTTAACTAAATTAGAAATCGCCATTCCATAGAAACTCATCCCATTTACTAGACGCCATTTTTGTAGAAGGGCAGAGACTGTGATCGACTACTAAAAGCTTTTCAGGTGTGATTTCTAACGTTTTCATCTTTTCTTGGACAACTGCAAGAAATTTAGCATCTATTTGATCCTTGCGGGAGTATACGAACGTTTCGGTAATGAGACCGTGATATTTGACTGGCTTCGGGTTGCACATGTAGACTCCAGCGTAATTTTCGTAATCTGTAGCAAAGACGATGAGGAATTTGGTAGCGTATTCTGAAACGTAAAAGTGTCTGTCAGTAGATGTCAGAATACAAGTTCTACAAGACACACAAATTTGCAATAATTGTTTCATTAGCACTAATCGGGCCGAATTGATTAGATTGTCGAACTTAAATGTAATTTAAATTTTCCATCATCCAACTTAGATCTTTGTGTTGGTACAGCAGACGATACTGAATGTAGGGGAGTATTACTGGAACATTATTTATACAACGGCGACCTATCATTGTCTGCTCTACACGCACTAGACATGTTACGGCCCCCATATGCTATAGCATCTCACACCATAATGTCCTGTTGGTGGCAACAACGTGGTAGAATGCATATTTCGATAGACGCCCAATAAAACTAGGATTCTCGCGTCTCCTACACCCAGCGTGAATTCAGATAAGATGCCCGTCCATTTAATACGCTCACCGTTGCCTTTTATAGCACCAGTTGTTACATACACGTCAATGTTCCACTGCCAATGGAATTGGTTGCAACGTACGGCGCGCTCGAAGTCCACCATGCATCAACCGTCGATATACACTTGGCGCATAGCTTCCCAAATTTTTAAGCCATGGATGACGCTCTTAACGTTCAGATTATTTCCGGCGGCGTCCTTCATATGAAGCAAAACTGGAGACTTGATAATTTTAAGGTTAAAATCTTAAATTTAAATAAATTCTATGCTATGATCTCTAAATTTAACTTTTAGATTTTTATAACACCTTATATATATAATTTTGTTTAAGTACTTTGTGAATAGTTAATAATTGTAATAAGGAGGAGCAGGAAAACGTAAATAAATTGAAAAATAAAGAAAATCACATTTATTTTGAGAGCAGTAATAGTAACTAACTAAAACAGAATCATTTTAAATGTAATTGGGTACAAGTAATATGAGTTTCAAAAAAGTCTAGTACGAACTTTGTCTTTGTGCGGATTTTGCCGTGGTTACAGGCGGGACATGGTGATTATTTATCTGCTGATGATGACAACTTAGCTGTCGAAATATGTATACAGAATACGAAAATTATTGTGTGGAGAGAGGTTATATTAACCCTAATTGATTAGTGTATATTTTGTGCGCTAGTTATTTTGAGTTATCAAGAGAATGGTCAATGTAGTATAATGTTTGTTAGAAAATAAATAAAACAACCAAGTCTGCATTTCATCAATCGCCGGTTGTAAAACCGTACATGTTTATTGCTTAAAATGTTTTAAAAGCGGTTCCGAAGCATTTGCTACGAGTACTAAGTTCAGTAAATGTATTTTTTTGCTTACCCCACGTAAGGTGCCGCTTAATAAAGGCAGGATTATCCTTACTGGTCGTTAAGTTTACAGTTTCCGTGCTATCATCTAGATGGGATTCATCTATCTGAGGGTTATCCTCCATCAACACGTACGAATCGGCGGATGCATTGGATTTACTGTAAGTATGTGTGTTGCAACTTGAAGACATCGCGGAATCTCTGAGGACGTACCATCTTCCCAAAAACTGCAAATTAAGATCGTTTAAGCAGGACTTTGGTATAATAATGTCCAGACCCCTGCGTCGCTAGGTCTATAAACGGATATTTCGAGGAATCTACGCTCTATTAATACGCAATGCAAATAAAAAGAAAAGGAACCCTTTTATCGTTTTTTTAGATGTTTTAAATAATTATTTAAAGTATTGAAGACGCGGATTGTCAGCTATGTGAAGGCTGAAGTGACTTATTGAAACTACGTTGAAATTTCATACAATATAAATACATGCGCTGCGGTTGCGTTCCTCCTATTGTTGGTGTGATATGTGTAGTTGTGAGAGATGCTTTAATGCTATGATCATAATAGGTTTTTCCAATAGGGACATAACAATTTTGTCATTTAATACGAACGCACCCTTGCACGTTTTTCATGATCCGTTAACGTCAAAACGTCAGCCGTGTTTAACATTTTTATCACAGTGAAGTTCGCGAACGAGTAACGTTTGGAAATTGTTAAAAATTACTACCACAATTCTAAGTTGCAACTTTAAGAGCGCTTACTTCCATTTTCGGTCGTAATAATCGTCCCACCAGACAGACTGTGCGTGATATAGTCCATAAATTCCAGTCAAAAAGTTCACTATTGGATGTTCTTGTGCTAGTGAGACAACGTACCGGTCGAAGTACCGAAAATATCGCAGCTGTAAGTGCTTCAGTTCAAAATGAGCCAAATCAGTCGATTCGAAGCCCTTTACAGGGGTTGGGAATCTCTCAAACCACATTGTGGCGAATTCTGCATAAATATCTTGCCTTATATCCTTACAAGATCAAATTAACTCAAGAATTGAACGCTCTTGATCATTTGAAGCGTCGAAACTTCTCGGATTAGGCTCTGCTCTAATTTGAAGAACACCCTGAATTACATCGAAAAATCATCTTCAGCGATGAAGCTCATTTTTGGTTTAATGGTTTCGTCAATAAGCAAAATATGCGATATTGGACAGCAACAAACCCACGTGTGCTTCGAGAGACTCCAAAATGATCGCCATGTTACGGTCAATGTTCGCTATCGTGGCGTGTTGGAAGACTATTTTTGGCGAAAACTGGATGGACTTGACATCAGTGATATGTGGTTCCAACAAGATGGTGCCACATGCCACACAGATAGTCAAACAATTGATCTATTGAAGAGGAAGTTCAGTAACCATGTAATCTCGAGAAATAATCCTGTCGAGTGGCCACCTCGCTCATGCAATTTAACGCCGTTGGATTTTTTTTATGGGATTACGTTATGTCGTTGGTTTATTCCAACAACGTTAGAGGAGCTCGGGGACAATATCGAACGCGAAATTGCCAACGTTCCGGCCGATATGTGTGAAAGAATGATGAAAAATTGGCTCCAAAGAATTGATCGCTGCTAACGTGCTCACGTTGATCATGTGAGCAAGATCGAATTCCATAGTTAAATGTAACATGTGTACTGCATTTGGAATAAATTTCGACCGCCCAATATCTCAATAGCTCTGTGTTTTATTTAAATACAAAATTGTTACGTCCTTATTGAAAAACACGATACTTTGAACTATAATTCTATGCCGTAATGGCTATTGTAATTTTAAAGGTACTTACTTTGTCCATTTTAAAATTGGTCATGGCTAGTTTTTCAGTGCATATATTTTTTTCAGTCTGTCGAGTGTTTGAGATGCGCGTAGTAATGAACAATAACACTATTATGCATTTATCCATCCTTTTTGTTGCTAGAAGTCTAAACATCAAGAGATATAGGTAATTGTGAGTAGCTTAGTGTGTAACGTCTTACATATAGTGTGTCCACGGATTTACTGCAATAGTATAGGGACATACGATTTGAATATATCTTTCATTAATTCTTCTGTTTAAAGTGTTTCGTTCGTTATGAAATTGAAATCATAAATTGATCTTACTCACGCATATGAAAATTGTTATTACTCTTAACATGGAGGAAAATGTTCAATATAAACCCGCACTCATGTTTGCGTACTTTTCTACTTTGTACGGAAGGGGTTCGATAATTAACTTGTTTCAATATAAAGGACAAGAATCTGAGTTCTAGAAATTACGTTCGAAATTATGGCTTAACGAATAATTAAAAAAACTCTTTATTATGAAGGTAAATGAATTAATCAAAAAAAAAAGATAAATAAAAGCCTTTATCACATCAATGTTCATATTCTGTATACGTATTTCGACAATTTACTTGTCATAATGACTTCGCGCTAAAACTCATACAGAACAATTCCACACAACATCCTCGCTAACCACCAAAACACACTGATTTATTTCACATAATTTAATATGCTTCCTAATTTCAAAACTAACACTTATATTAAAGTACACCCCCTTCCACTTATAGACCTTTTTTTTAACTATTTTAACCTTTCTTAACTATATTTTCATGTATGTTTAGCACAGGTCTATGATTATTTTCTACCACGTGTGTTGCTAAACTGGATTTTTCAAGCCGATTAAACTTGATATGCGCCAGATATGTTCTTTATACCGGGTTTCTGTCGAGCGTTTAGTTTGGCCGATGTGTATAATCTCGGCATTTCGTTTAGAGAGATTTAACAGAGTGCCTGGACGGAAATATAACTTGAAATACGTCTTCTTTAAAAACTCTATTTACATTTTTTGTAACTGGACGACGCGGCTAACATTTAAATTGCTTGTCTCGATTGTTTTGACGAGACAAAGAGGTGATATTTTGGATGATCTTTTTAGGTTAACTTTCCTAATTAATCTATTTCCGAATCAAAACCATTGTATCTCGCAATGTTCTTCATAAAATTTAATTCCGTTTCGTACCTCACTTTTATTAACGGAAAACTAAGCAAATAATTGATAAGAAAATTGAAAGAAGCACTCTTTTGTTGCACGCTATGATTTGAATCCGCCGTAATAAGCCTATTAACAATGAAAATATCTACTTCTTTTTTATGATTTTTTTTCTGATTACTAGGGTTTCTACGATAGGTAAGTTGTCCTTATTTTCTTTTTCTACCGTGAATTTAATCGTCGGGAATTTTAAATTTAATTGCTTGACGAAGTCGTCTGAATTACACTTGCGTGTGTCAAAAATCATGTACATACCTAATCCATATTTATGTGAATATACCATATTCATACAGAAGGAAGTACGATTCAAGTTGACGAAGGAATTTTGTATACTATTCATCAGTTATTTTCATTAGACTTACATAAAAACTCGTACTTTTTTCATATCATTCTCACTGATTTTTTGACGGCTTTATACCATGCTGTCACACGTACACTTCTTTTAAACAATTCGTATGGCTTAACTAATGACTATACAACATTTTTGTATTAAGATTGTCAACTCAGAAGTAACCATAGAATCTTCCTACCTGACCATTATCAGTGAATTTTTGACCACCGTATATATCCTAAAGTAACTCTTTTTCATAGGTGTTAAGTATGTTGAGCGAGTTAGCCATTGTATTTGTCCAAAATGCCCGATCCACTTTCTGAGAAAGTGTTGTTTAAACCTATCTTCAGGGAGATTCACGAAAAATGTGCAGGGCTTCCGTTTTGAAAGTAAACTTCGTCTAATTCATGTTCTGCAAATAATTGTCGATGAATTATGCAACAAAATTTCGTAACATTTCCAAATAATTTAATTCATTGAAATTTTCTTTGCAAAAATAGGTAACCAATAATTTTGTTGGTGTAATTAGTTGGGCTATTTCCATGTGGCAGCTTCTAATTGCTGGCGTATGTATTTTTTCGTTGTACTCTATTTAATTTTGTGTCTAATAGTGTCGTGCTATTGCTTAAAGTTCCTCTTGGTGCGTTGGTGGTAATTCACTCTTTCTCTAATAAAGACTAGTTCTTGCAATTTTATTTATTTTATGTGGTTATAATTGGAGGTTTTACAGCTAGATCTTTAGGAATATCGTGTTGTTTACCTTTTAAATAATAGTAACAAAGGTACAGAAAGGTTAGATAATCTGCTTCCTGGACAAGTTTATGTTCTTCTCATATTGTGTAAAGAACCGTATCGAATTTCTAACTAATAACGTGAGAGTATTGATAATTGATAATCATTGAAGTAGTTAGTCGAGATATTTCCGTCTTCCACACACCAGACATGTGTGGGTGTGTGGTGTATACATAAACATCCTGCGGTGTGGTGGGTGGTGGGTAGTATGTTGTAGTGGTGTGCGCTGCGTGTGTGTGGCGTGATCAACACACCACACCAAACATGACAAAACTATACCCAAATCAAACACCACACATTTACTTTCTTAGATTTTCAATTTCCTGTACTAATTCTAATATTTTTGATTTTCTTCTAACCAATAGCTGCAGTTTTGAGACGATGCATTCCATTTGTTGTATTTGAAAAAGAGAATTTAGTGACAGAAAAGTCGATTCTCCATAACATTACGTGAATTCCATAAACACAATTCTAATCAAATCACATGATCTATAAGATTAAAATAACGAATAAACGTGGGTTTTGCAGTGACGTATCTTGCTTTCCTTGGAAATTTTTGTAAACAAACTTTTTCCGATACCAAGTTCTGTATTTCTTTTACGCAAAGACAATTTTGGATTTCCATCTGCTGATCTCAAAGTCAACAAACTTACCGCATCATCCTCATTGTTTTCTTGTTTTCATCCTAGCTGCAGAATCAATTACGTCAAATTTTTGTTTTCGTGTCTTTTAATGTATGAATTGTAATGAATGCTAGGGTATTTACATATCACGTTTCTCTATTTTCATGCCATTTTATAAAATGAATCCACTGCCGTAATGACTGAAAAACACTTAAATAATAAATTTTATTAATTCCCTTTACAGTTTCGCGTAACACGAATATTCCGAATGTAATTTGAACTTATAGTTTTGACATTAAGCAAGTAAGTATTGTAAATTTAAAGCTATCGATCAGTTTTGTAGATCCTTATGTTAGTAGACTGATAAAGAATACGTTTTTTTCATGAAACGTAAAATTAATTTGCAGAAAATCCGTGGATACATGCGTATTAATAATCCGATAAAATGATTAAAATAATTGATATTACTATGTAATCGTTGTTTTTTATTATTAGCCTCGTTTAACAGTTTAGTGCAGACACCGTTTCGTATTACCACGTTGAATATCTGACAGATTATTTATTTGCTTCGACAATTTTTATATCGTTTAAACAATTGATTTTCACGGTAATAAAATTAATTTAACGAATCGTCAAGGTAATAAAAAGTCGTCAATTTTCATTTAAATGTTTTATGATGCAACATTACGTTATGTGTACTAGAAAAACTACCCCACGATGTACAGCCAAATTATGATTAACGTTGAGGGAAAAGAGCAGAAGAGGCACACGTTGATGTGCTAAATTATTCATAATGCTGTGGTATTTAAAGAGAAAATGTACTAGTTGGTGAGCAAATAATCGTCGTCGCTGAGGTGTTAAAAAAAATAAGCGATATCAATGAGATTCGGTTATAGCTAGCGTTAGAATAACAAACAAAATAGTAAAAAAAACTTTAGGATATATGGAAAGGTAAAAGAATATATTAATAAAAAGCGAAACAATATAGTTGTCCTTAAAATTTTATTTAACTATTTCTATATGTATATTATATTATTATAATGTTTTCAAATGTACAATTATAACCACAAAAAGGTTTACGACCTAAATTTCAATTTTTGTTAGATATTTTTAAGTCGAGCCGTCACGATATCAAACCGGAAAGTGCAAGTGTCATTACTAAAATTCTTTTATTGTCAGGTTCAGACCTACACTTTATTACAAGCTGAGATTATGCATTGTAAGTCTTGTATTGTAATCCTATATGTTTTTATATTCAATAGTTTTGTCACACTGTTAAGTATAGTTGCCAGAAGACTTGATTCCTCAATTTTTCCAGATTGTAAATATTAAATTTTAATTTTAAGTGCATATAGTCATAAAACAGCTCAAATATACAAGCGGCGGTATATTTCTACCAAATGCCAAGGTATTTGCATCATACCAAACATCACTTTATATTATAATTTATGATCAATTGCAAATGCTTGTACGTATTATTATATACGAAATTTCCTTCAGGCAAATATTAAGAATAGTTCAATTCTGCAAACATATTCAAATTGTAAGGCCCGCGAGACTTTGTCGTATTATTTCCTGTCTGATATTTATCGCTAAAAATTATGAACACTACTTTAAAACACTCCTTTAAAATGCACTACTTTTAAACGCGACCCGCGAACGCATTTGCACATTAAAGTTTGGCCCACAACATGTGAAAGGTTGCTCATACCTGTTGTAGGGTGTAGCTGCTCATAGTATTGGGTTGGCAACTAAGTACTTTCGGTTTTTACTGATAGAGAGCGTTGCTTTATTTTTTGTATAACGTATGTTAGTGCTGTACTTTAGCGTTTGTCGCGTGATACTAGTCACATTGACGTAACTTCAGAAGCAAGTAGTGTGTGATTTTTATTAAAGCTATTAGTTGTGGGTTAATTTTAAATGGAGTGCAGAAACGAACATTTTCGGCATATTTTACTATTTTATTTCCGTAAAGGAAAGAAAGCTGCTGCGGCTCACAAAAAGATATGTGAAGTTTATTGTGCTAATTGCTTAACAGAGCGCACGTGTCAGAATTGGTATAAAAAATTCCGTTCTGGAGATTTTTCCCTCAAAGATGAGCAACGTTCTGGTCGGCCTACTGAAGTTGATGATGACCAAATCAAAGTCATAATTGAAGAGGATCGTCATATAACTGTTCAAGAGGTTGCGGAGAGGCTACATGTATCGCACACAACAATTGAAAATCATTTAAAATGTCTTGGGCTAGTTAAGAAGCTTGATATTTGGGTACCTCACGAATTGAAAGAAATTCATTTAACACAAAGAATCAACTTTTGCGATATGCACCTTAGACGAAATGAAACCGACCCTTTCTTAAAAAGAATCATCACTGATGATGAAAAATGGGTCCTGTACAGTAACATAGTTCGAAAACGATCATGGAGTAAACACGATAAACCAGCTCAAACCACATCGAAAGCTGAATTGCATCCAAAAAAGATCATGCTGTCAGGTTGGTGGGATTACAAAGGTGTTGTGTTTTTGAGCTGTTTCTAAGGAACCAAACGATCAATTCTGATGTTTACTGTCAACAATTAATAAAACTGGATGAAGCAATCAAAGAAAAACGGCCAGAATTGTTAAATCGGAAAGGTGTAGTTTTCTACCAAGATAATGCAAGGCCTCGCACATCTTTGACAACTCGTGGGAAGCCATTGAAGCTTGGCTGGGAAGTGATGCCACATCCCCCATACAGCCCTGATCTAGCACCATCGGATTACCATTTATTTCGAAGTTTGCAGAATTCTTTGAATGGTAAAACTTTCACAAATGACGATGACCTTCACTCGCACCTGGTTCAGTTTTTTGCTGATAAGGACCAGAAATGTTATGAGCGCGGAATCATGCAGCCGAAAGAAAGATGGCAAAAGGTCATTGAGCAAAATGGAAAATATATAATTGATTAAAAACTATTCTTTGTTTAAAAAAAAGTGTTTTATTTTATACTACAAAACCGAAAGTACTTAGTTGCCAACCCAATATATTTATTGTATATTAATGAAATAAATTCAGCGTTAGGTTACCAGCGTTGTTTTATTTAATATACAAAAGAAATATAATCTTCTCTTAAACAAAAAGGAAAAAACAAAGATCTATCAAATGAGGTGGTTAAACATCCAACACGTTATCTACATTAGAAAAAATAGCGTTCTATGACTATTAGAAAACTGTTCATTAGAGGGATTGCTAGGGAAATAGGGGTGAGTCCGCCATGTATTTGTAAACTGTGGCAAAAATGCATCATGTAGAACACTCCAGAAAAGCAAGATGTATTGGGAAAAGTAAAATTACTACTCGAAATGAAGATAGCAACTTTATTCATTATGTTCGACAAAATTCCTTTCTTCTATGAACAATGACAATCCAACGTCAAATCCGAATTTTACTTCCGATAGGCGAACTATCTGAAGTTTGTTACACGAAAAGAGAAAGAAGGTACAGTGCCCACTATATTTAAGCCTCTATCAAATGACGTACGAGTAAAAGAATAGGCAAAAGGGAGAAGATGATAATAAATTATTTAGGCAATTACTTACTGAAACTTGATCAATAAGGTTGATATATAACCCTCTCTCTATGTTATGATTGAGACAATGAGTCATGCTCCCATTGCCAGTTCCATTATTATAAAGACCGTTCTACATGGATTCGGCAAATACATTTTCGTGTACATCGTAAATCATTTTGTGGTACCTACTATACATCGTGAGTAATTTACAGAACTCGCAATACCTATTTACACAATGTTTATATAAAATTGGCCATAGATGTGTGCATGTTATTATACATTTCAATTTTGTTCGACATTTTTTTGAATAAAATTATCAATAAAAAATGCATAATGATCTAAACACTGACAGTCCATAACCGATCAGTTTTATTACCCGCAAGATCTCGTGGTGATTTCTATATACTTTGTTCGCTTCTAGATTTAGCGAAACTGGAAGTTCCGGCAATATATCTCTTTTCTCTAATAGGGATATTCTGGTTTTATTCTTAATCGAATATATTTTGATAATCTCTGTATAATTTAGAAAGATCTATATACTTTGAAGTAGTTTGTCCAAAATTAAATAATTCGTAAAGGAATATTAGCGAGCTTAATGACTTGTGGACGGTTCTGTTTCGCTCCAATACAATACCCCAGTCTTATCCAATTGCGCTTCATTTATTGCCGATGCATCTTCGTTTACGCTCAGTACTTCTGTCTTCTGTTCTGTCCAGCTACACAAACCCTTAAGCAGCCTACATCTTGTTTGGAATTTGAGCAACTCCTTCCACTTTTTCCGAGTTTCTTCGTCTAGAACGACGACTATGATGAACACCAACAAACCTTGGCTTGGCGATAAGACGTTCAGGAGGTAAAAATACACTAAATTTACCAAGGCATACGATGACATAAGAAGAAATCCAAAAAGCCAAGATAACCCCAACATAAAAGGTAAAATAATGGTGATTTTAGTTTTATTCTTGGTCGAGGCCAATTTGGTAGTCTTGCGACACCATATTTTCGACATTACCACAATATAAACTATGAAATTGCATACGACGACTGCGGAAACTGGTATGGCCACGAAATATTGGAAGATTTCCTTGTTTTTAGCGCAGAGATCGCATTTGAAACAGTCCAGGTATAATATTGTGGGTATTAGAATGATGACCAGAGGCATAACCCATCCTAGTATAAGTGCTTTGATCATTCCGATACTGATTTTTTGCAATATTTTTATGAATTTTAGATATTGGATGTAACCTAAGATCATCATCCAAGAAAATTGCGATAAGATTGTGTAATAAAAACACAGGTAATATACGTGCGAAGTTGAAGATATTAACACGTTTATTACTAGCAATATTGTTTCGCAAGCTATTGTTATGGTCAACTGAAGAACGTAAAATCTCTTTTTGAACCACTGCTTAAATAAAATCGTCGATAGAAGAATGCCAAGTAATCCAAATACTGACAGACCACAACCGATTAGTTTTATTATACGCAAGATCTCGTGGTGATTTCTATATACCTCCTTCACTTCCGGATTTAGTAAAACCGAAAGTTCCGACAGCACATCTCTTTTTTTTATAATAGGGACGTTTTTGTCGTCCACTTTGAAAATGTTAATTTTGCTAGTCGTGTCGCATATATCATTGACGGGCTGAGATATATAAACCATGTGTAGCGTATCTGCCTCCACGGATACATCAAATGTTTCCTTTATGGTGCCGTCTAGTGTTCTCATTTGTACGGAGAAGTTCAATTTTTCTCCGGGCAACGTATGCATGATCGTTAAAATTTTACTTTTGCATAAATAGTCCATGTTCTCCCTGAAACTATTATTTTTAATTATAAAACTCTGGACTTCGAACGATTCGTTTCGTTTCGTTTCCGGAACGTCTTTCAATTGTATCGCGATTTCGATATCACCTGGACTTGTTGCATTTATAGACTGCATGTTAGTAATATTATTTCCAGAAGAGACGAACCCTGACGCTGATTCGTTAAAAGTAGGCCTGAATGAATGAAACATAAAATTCGATTTATTTATGGACACTAGCTTTCGTTCCCTGGGCGGTTGCAGATTTGGCTTCATAAGCTGATACATACGCGATAGCTGACGATGACTCGATCTTTTTTTTAAATTGTTAAGAGATTTATCCAAGACATCCATGTAAATTCCTAAACTCGATTTGTTCCTCAAATACAACATCATATTCACGGAAGTGCCTTCTAACTCATCAATATCCCAATTTGCGCTCTTATTGCAGTTTAAATTCAATTCGCAGTTTACGACCGCCTGGTATAATTCGTCAGTTTTATCGGATACGGTGTGATTGTAACATTCCGGTAAACCCGATAGGAAACTGTCGGAAGTTCCGTTTCGGACGCAGGACAGGTACTGAATTTCGAAGTGCCGGTTCATGCACATTTTGCGAGGAGCAATTTTTTGATTTACCTCGACTTGTTCGTATTCTATTGTTTCAGAATCTGCTACGAAAGTTTGTCTCATGCAATACTCTTTCTTTGCAGATTCGAAATCTTGACCGAAAAAATTAATTTTTTTTAGAACGCACGTGTAATTTTTATACTGCAAGGTATCTAAATAATTTGCTCCAAATTCAACAGTAGAAAGTTTGCTGGTGTTAGTCTGGGACCCGAAATAAACTTTAAGCATAGTTAAATTATTGTTTTTGCAAAAACCCGGAATAGCAAGTCCAATAAAATATTTTCCAGGGTCGTTTATGCCAAAGAATTCTTTAAAAGCCCTACTATTAATTATGATAAACATTAATACCCTTGGCTCTCTTTTATTTTCGTCTAATTTCTTCAGTTCGGCTAGGAATTTTAACGATATATCACCTGCGATTATAGCATTGTTTTCTGAAAAGAGATTACTGGTTATATATTCATTTTCAAATTCACTACTTGATGATTTGTTATACAAGACGACCCCTGTAATATTACTCTTTAAAGGTCGCCAAGAAAAAATAGCCAACTTCCTACTTATTATTTCAAAGTTACCGTCGAAATTATACAAAATTTCTCGAAGCAGTTCGAAAATTATCTTGTTGTCTGACGATGTTTGCGAAAAATATAACGAATCAATTAAAGAAACCACGATATTCATGCATTTACGAAATAAACACGTTTCAGTCACATCCGATGGATTAGCCAATTTTATCAATTCTTTTAAACCCGGCAAATAGATTTTCTGTTTGTCCACACCTTTCTTGTGAAGTGAGTAAAGACCTTTGGCAACTGCAGACATATTCTCTCCAATCTTGCAATCCCCTTGTTCCTCCATTAGACTGATCGGTCTAATGCTGCGATTTTCATCTGATCGTGGATCGCATTTCTTCTCAGGTTTGCACATTCCAGTGTCCAAATTATCTTGCGCAAAGGGTTTTACTTTTGCTGCTATAGTTTGCTGGAAAATTTAAAAGAGAATGTAGTCTGTGTGTCAAGAAAATGTATAATAATAATGACGATGATAATAACAATAATATTTATTTGCCCAACAGTTTTACAATCTAATTGCAAGGCAAAGAATATTGCAGAATACATGTACGTTGGTTATTATAAAATATCAATTCCATGTACTCATTATAACAAGATGTTATAAATAAGACTGTTATTTAGTAAAATATCAATACTCCATGTACTCATTATAACAAGATGTTATAAATAAGTATATATATATTAAACTAAAATAGGAACAATAGATTTAAGGTAAATTGTTTCATATAAAGTACAAGGTACAAACTTCAATTTTGTGCTCGGCACACAGTCTTTTGTTGCACTTTGCATAAACAACATTTGTCATTCTTCGTTTTGACGACGGACAAATTACGCATATCTTCAATTTGGTACGTAGACTTCCGCGGTCGTGGTCCATGCTATCTGCTTCTGGGTTTCCGGGCTGGATTAGTTATCTGATTACCTAAACACGTATTGTGCACCTCAAATTAAAAACAAATGAGACACGTGTAAAGTAAACAATTTTTAAAAAAATATCAAAAATACTTATAACGATATTAAAAAGTAAAATAATAATTATAATATTTATTCAAAGAGAATAATAGATTATAAGTAAGTGTTATTAAAGTTACTTAACCCTAGAACGTCATCCTTATTTTTTGTACACTAACGTCATCCTTCGTCATTTTGACTACGACCTATTTCAAGGACTATAAAAAAAGTCGTATTTAAAATAAGGTAGAAAAAAAATATTTATTATTTATATTTAGATATTTTTAAATCAATTTTTAAAGAAATTCATAAAAAAGGATTTTTTATTTTTTAATTATTTAACCAAAAATTAACATTTCATAGCCTTCCTTCAATTGGTTAAACAAGGAATGCTGGGTTTGTGATTTTTGGGAGACCGTAGAGTTTTGGGGCTTTGGAGTCGCTGGGTAATAAGGTTCTGTGAGAATCGGTAGGGATAGAAGAGTTTTTTAAACAAACTATTAAAAGTACAACAAACTATAAAAGTATAACATATAGCACATTTTTTTCCATTAAGTCTTGTAGTTTCTTATAGTATATATATATTAAACTAAAATAGGAACAATAGATTTAAGGTAAATTGTTTCATATAAAGTACAAGGTACAAACTTCAATTTTGTGCTCGGCACACAGTCTTTTGTTGCACTTTGCATAAACAACATTTGTCATTCTTCGTTTTGACGACGGACAAATTACGCATATCTTCCTTTTTCCAGTTTCATTTTTTGAACTTATGTTTTCGGGATCTGTGGAGTTATTAATTTGAAGCTGATTTTGGATATCATTTCTAACAGTTGAGGTTATTGTTGGCATATCAAGCCTGTCATTCAGTTGATTATTTATTTTTGGGTGCCTTGGAACATATTGTGCGAATAAATTACATATGTATTAATAAAAGATATATTTAGTATTCCAAAAAATTGACATAATGACCACCTGTTCGTTTTTCCTGAACAACTCATAACGCTGCACATCAGGTCGAATGTATCAACTCCTCCTTTGGTACTATTATAAAACTCTACCACGGCGGGTTTATTAGTGTTGGAATTGATAGTCCCCTGTTCATTACATGATGATAAGACATAAACCATTTTGTTTGGCTTTGGCTTATAAAGATAACAGTGTTAAGTTATTGTCGTAGCAAAATATGGTCGTACCACACTTACGACCTTTCTTTTCTTTTAGCTCAACTGGGATTTCTCGTTTATTTGACCGTAGTGTGCCGACAATTGTCAAATTATAAAGTCTCATACCTAACGATTTTGCCAGAGGTATTGATGTGAACCAGTTGTCCATTGTAACATTTCAGTTTGAGCCATGTACAGTTTTAGTCAGCTCTTTTACATAAAACTCTCAAGTGGCATTGTACTGGTGTTTGAATTTTTTTCCAAATATGGAATTGCGTCCACCATGTATTTGGTTCCACTATCACACAACATTACCATTTTGAGCCCGTACTTGGCTGGCTTATTTGGGATATACATCTTAAAACTGCACTTACCTCTGAATGCCAAAAGCTGTTCATCCACTGTGAGGTATGGACCAGGACTGTAGTTTTCCCTGCATTTCTGTACAAGCATTTCCCATACTTTTCTGGTGGGAGCAAATTTATCACACACTAATTGCAGACGTAGAGATTTATCATCAAAACGCAAGCAGGACATGAGAAATTGGAACCTAGGCTTTGGTAAGAACGCTAATGTATGTGGATCCACAATTATATCTGTCAAAAAGCTCCTCCACAGACAAATTCTGATCTTTTTTAACAGCGGTCATCACCAATATACCCATAACTGCATATATTTCATTTGCATTAGTGTTCCGTCGTTGCGTCTGATCGGTATTTGCAACTAAGACGGACTGACGTTGAGTTATCTCAACATTTGTCCATTTTACTATTTTATTAACTATACCTTCTGTTATAAATTGTTTGAAACATTCGAGAGGATCAAGTATGTTTTTGCGTTCACGTGTTTGTCCCCGACTTTTGTGTACGATATTAAGTTCATAATGATGTGTCTTACCTTTGACGGATGACCATTTGTGACCGTTTTTTCCTCGAAGTATAATTTTATCACATGTAATAATGTTGGATTTCGCTCTCAAAATATTTAACGGAATGTCATCTTCATCCATATCAGTTGCTTCGTCTGGTGGGCTAGTATTTGCAAAGAGTTCAACTTGCTCGATTTCTGTGTCACAACCTGTTTCACTAAGATCACTTTCAAATTCATTGTTGTTGTCACTCCAGGAGAGAAACTGCTCTATTCGTTTATCTGTTAGTGGTCGTTGATTATGCATCTTAGAAATAAGACAAAATTATTCGCACAAGAAATATACATTGAAAAACCTGAAAGTTACACAAACGTCATTCTTCGTCATTTTGACTGCGGTTAAAAACTAAAAGCGAGAAAAAATACACTTACGATGTGTGCACTTCGCTGCACTCCTTCGTCCACCAACACTAAAGCTATAAGAAAAATAAGACCAATACAAGCAGAAAGAACTGTGTTTAATTCGAAAATAAAATCGCGCGTCGTCATTTTGACGAAGGATGACGGTACAGGGTTAAAGTGAGTAAACTATTATTATCAGTTATATAAGAAAATAGAATGTGACAATAACAGCGTAACGTAAACTAAATTGGTTAAATGTTAAAGAAACACGATTTGAAGCTAAAACAGGGCATCTAGGGCGCAAGATGATAAATAGGATAAAAGGATTCTCCCAACGAAGCAAGAATAATTAACATTATTTAATTTAAAAAGGTACCTAAAATAGACGTTAATAATGTTTAATTAAACTATAGATAGTGGGCCAAATTTAATAAAATCAAAGAAAATATATATATACAAAGATTTAAAATATTGAAAAGATGTTAGTTATTAACATATATAATTTTAAGGTAGTGTTTTGAATTCGAAGTTTAAAATTAAATAATGAGAATTATGTAATTGTTAAATGATAGAAGGTTTTATTTATTTTCATTTACAACACAGTTTATTTACAATTTGGAATCTTTTGTTTAAATAAGTTTAGTAATAAAAACTAATATAACAGTTAGTAAATACAATATAAAGAAATTGAAAGATCAAATTCATTTTTGTTCTTTAAAATAGTAATTTAATATTTTCGATATGAAATCGTGTTAATGATCGGAAAGACAATATTGCAGAAAGTCAATGTATTATTAAAAAAATATAAGGTTTGAACATAGAAGTGAAACATATATAAAATTTAATTTTGAATTATCGTAAATTAACCCTTGAAAAATTTCTTTAACTTAACCGAAATACGTAGTCATTTATTCATAATAATACGAGGGAGCGTTTTTATATTCGCGGAATGAGCGGGTTGTAGAGGGGTGAGTAGGCGCATTGGGGGCGTGGCCTGTGCAGCGACTCATGATTAGTATAAATACGAAGTTTCATTGTTATTAGACAGTTAGTCTTTGAGCTATCGTCAACCAAGTAACATAATCAGGAGTGAAAAGGGAAATATGGAAAAAATCGAATATCGTGCCGTTATAAAGTTCCTTACCAGGCAAGGAAAATCAGTCGCGACCATAATGAATGAGATGTCATTGGTTTACGGCGACTCTTGTCCAGGAAAAACCATGGTGTACAAGTGGCATAGTTTATTTAAACAAGGAAGGGAATCCCTTGAAGACGACCCGAGGCCGGGCAGGAGCATTGAGGTGACCACGCCAGTACTTATCCAAAAAGTTGAACAAATTGTACTCGAAGATGTTCGACTAAAGAAGAAACAACTCGCAGAAATAGTTGGAGTATCCGATACAACAATTTTTAAAATCCTACACGATCATCTCGGCATGTCTAAGGTCAGCGCAAGATGGGTGCCGAGAATGCTCACGCCGCTGCAAAAACAACAGCGCGTAGAGTGTTCGCGTGCATTTTTGGACCTCTGTAATGAATACAAGGATGGTGTATTGAGTGGAATTGTTACTGGAGACGAAACTTGGGTTCATCATTATGAACCTGAGTCCAAACAAGACTCCATGCAGTGGTATAAAAAGGGCACAGCACCTCCCAAGAAATTTAAAGTGTCACAATCAGCTGGGAAACTCATGGCAACGGTATTTTGGGACTCGGAAGGAATATTGTTGATTGATTATAAAGATAAAGGCGTTTCTATAACCGGAGAATATTACGCTTCAATATTAGAGCGACTAAAAGAAGCCATTAAAGAGAAAAGACGGGAAAAATTGACAAAAGGTGTTCTGCTTTTGCACGACAACGCGCCCGTCCACAAGAGCCGCGTTGCGTTAGCTGCCCTGCATAAGGTGGGCTTCGAAATTGTGAATCACCCACCCTACAGCCCAGACCTGGCCCCGAGTGATTATTACCTGTTTCCGAAAATGAAAAAAGAGGTGCGGGGTAAAAAATTTACTGCCGATGATGAAGTCAAGGAGGCAGTTTCGGCGTATTTTGCAGATAAAGAGAAATCATTTTTTTATGAGGGTATAAATAAATTAATTGAAAGATGTGAAAAATGTATCCGTCTTGCAGGTGAATATATTGAAAAAGAAAAATAATTTGGTTTTTTTATTTCCACCCCTTGTCCCCCATTCCGCGAATATAAAAACGCTCCCACGTAGTTGCACAAAAATTGTTCATTCTAAAAGTACGGCTCGTTATCGCGTTCTAAAAACTAACCTGAATGACCATACCCTGAGACAAAAAAGTTAAATGTAAAAGACAAAAAAAAGTAAGTTTAATTGTTGTATTATTAGAATTTTCATTAAACTGAATTGAATATCATTGAATTATTTTCATGAAGTTATTAAATTTTTATGTGTCATTCTTACACCTTTTAGTTTAAAAGATTTGTATATATTTTTATATGAAACTTTGAATATTTATTTCTTCAATCTTTGTTACTCAAGTTAAAAGATTTTCTTTTCATTATAATTTATAATAAACCTCCTCCATTTCATAACTGTACATATATATATTTAAAAACTATAGATGGCTCTAGTTCGGTTGCACAGTACTATACAAATATACAGAGAGGCAAAATATAATTACATACACAACCGGTCATATTTATTTGCCCATCCCAATTTTATGTGTTTCGTGAAATACGGATTATCTTTCGAAAAATCTGTATTATAATTATTCAACAATATTATTAGTGGAAGTAATTCCATATGAATTTCTACGAAAATCTTAAATTGTTTATGATATATCGTAAAGGTGTCATAATTTGGAAAAATACCATAAATATTATATAGGCTAATCCCTACAGTATTAAAAGTTTTACCTGCATTTCGGAAAGGTATTACCAATATTGGGTTATTGTACTAACTAATTATAATATTAGGATGTATTATTCAAAAAGGAAAATAAATTTTATGTCAGTCATCGTTCATCTTTTGTTGCGAAAACAGTGAAATAGAGAGTTATTGTGAATATTTTAATGCAATGCCGAAGACGAAGGAATTATCTGTTGAAGTGCGTGCTATGATAATTGCTTATCATCGTACGGGTAAAAGTAATCGCGAAATTGCAAAAGAATTACGATTAAATCGCAGAACCGTTGATTATAACGTTAAAAAATTTGAAGAAAGTGGTACATTTTCCAACAAAAGAAGGTCTGGACGACGCAAAGCGACGCCATCTGCAGATGACCGGCATCTAATACGGATAAGTAGACGCGATAGACGAAAAACAGCACCAGAAATTGCTGCTAAAATGAATAGAGCGCGTGCTAAACCAATTAGTGTGTTCACGGTACAGAGAATTGCTCTGCGAAAACCACTACTATGAAAGCAAAACAAGATAAAACGACTAAATTGGGCTAAAGAACATAAGAATTGGACGATTGATCAGTGGAATAATGTGTCGTGGATAGACGAATCGAAATTTGAACTTTTCGGTGGTAAAAGGCGAATATTCGTAAGAAGATCCGCAGGGGAAAGAGTACTGCCAGAATATATTGCGCCTACCGTAAAACATGGAGGAGGTTCAGTAATGATTTGGGGTGTTTTGGTGGAAGATCTGTAGGCGATCTCGTCAAAATTGAGGAAATCCTAAGAAAAGAAGGCTACAAGGAAATTTTAGAAAATAACGCTGTTCCTTCAGGACTAAGGATTCTTGGCGAAAACTTTATATTTCAACAGGACAACGATCCGAAACACACTTCTAGATTGTGTGGCGATTACTTGCGTCAACTAGAAGAGCAAGGGCAAATCTCCATAATGGTATGGCCAGCGCAAAGTCCTGATCTGAACCCAATAGAGCTTCTTTGAAAAGAATTGAACCGGAAGGTTCGGGAACGTGCTCTATCATCCACCACTGTACTGTGGGAACAACTTCAAGAAGCCTGGGCACAAATTACAGAAGATACACTGCAAAAATTAATTGAAAGAATGCCGCGGTTACGTGCCGCAATTATCAAAAATAAAGGTGGGCACATTGATGAGAGCAAAATTTAATAATAATTAATGATAAAGTTTTTATATAAGAAAAATGTAACTATTTTATGTTTATTTTACACTATTGTATTGGTACAATAAATAAATTTTCAGTACACATTTGATAGTTTAATAATTTTGGCTAAAACTAAGGGTGGGCAAATAAATATGACCGGTAGTGTATATGTATGTAAATACTTACGTTCGAAGCAATATCTGGCGCTGAGCCTAATTTTAACAACATAAAATATATTAAAATTGTTAACATTTCATATATTTTCACACACGGACTAATATACTTCTTTTTCTAATACACCAATCGAAATATTTAGACATTACGACTTCACGAAATAAATGCTAATAAGTTTAAACAAAAAGTTTTACCATTATCGGTGGTCTTATCAATTTCATTAATTAACTGGTTACGTACCTCTACAATTAATTAATGACCTTCCGGACTAAATATAATATATTCGGCTAGACGACGTGATAAAGTCAACCAAGTATTATTTTATATAATGAAGTAAGGAATTTAAATTTAAAAGATGTCGTTAGAACGATGGTCAATTTATTTGTTACATACAGAAAACGGAATTACGCCGTGGAATTCAGAAAAAAATTTAAAAAACATATTAGAGAAAGAATTCTCAGTTGAGGTGAGTAAAGGAGGCGGATTAAATCTTATATATTCGTACATATGCAGCTATGATGTACACGTGCTATGTAATGATCGTTGGTGAAATATGACAGTAGTATTTCATCTGGGGGTACCTACCACACCCGTCCGTGCATTATTATCAAATATTCAAAGATTAATCCGTTTCCTGTTATTGTTATTCACCGATTATATTGGTATTTTTTAAATTAACATTTTACTCTCACTTATATTCGTGACGAAAAAAATAATGATATTATGCGAGAATAAATAAATATATTCTGCAAAATATAAATAAAATTAAAATAATTATTTCTACAAAACCTTAACGTACTCGACGTTTTTAGAATCGTTTCGAACTTACAAATGTCAACTCAAAGAAACGGGAAAAAAAGCACTCGGCTAAAATATTTTGAAAAAGAGAATTAAAATACACGTAAGAAAATGCAGAAATCGGGGATTTGTGAAATAAAATGCTGAGATTGTAATAAATAATACATCGGTCAAATTAAATGCTCGATAGAAACCCGGTATAAAAACATATGGTGCACGTCAAGTTTAATCGGCCTGAGAGATTCAGTTTAGCGAAACACGTGCTGGATGATAATCATAATGTAACTACTGATTGTCTACATGTAAATGTAAATTATAAGCGCGAATTAGATAGTTAGAAGAGCATTTTCATTGTGAAAAATAAAAAATTGTGTTAAAAACAAAAACAGGTCCGATAACATATTCTTGTTTCTTCGAGTTCCTAGAAAATACGTCCGTTAAAATAATCATTAGAAATAGATAACTAATCTAAACGCGCACCATCGAAATCTTTGTTTATAACACTCAAATTTTTCTATTACACATGTATTTTTTATGTCACTTGCAGTACATATCAGTTAGTGTATATCTTTCATAATATGCATTGACTCCACTAACGATAACACAGTACTTCGACAATTTTCTTTAGAGCGAAATAAACCTTTATAATTGTCGTAAATTTCTTTTAAATCGGTTTCAACGGAACTATTTTCAAATCTTTTTTGACTATCCTTAATTGCTGTAGCTTTATTAGATTTGAATCGTAAAACCACAGATTTTATTTGTCAGAAGTTCTTGAAATAATGGAAAACCGCTTATATCCGTTTTACTCAACGTGTGATAATTGGCTAAGGCACCGTCTGTGGAATTCCTGAATTCGTTTTGAAGATTTCGAAAACACTCTTTTCGTATCTGCTTCTGGGCTTCCGCGCTGGAACCGCATGGACCACGACCGCGGAAGTCTACATATCATATTACTCTTTTTGTATTTGAAATTAATACATCCACCTCTGGATAACATTGTCGAATACCTTGTGCTATAAGATATGAAGTGTGCACTTTACACGTCACATAAAAAAGTTCCTCACACTTGTCTTCAAGGGAACGGCATATATGTACTACACCTTGTTACTGCACCATCGCTCACAAACATCAGGAGTTGGTCAGTTGAAAGTTGAAACTTTTTTTTAGAGTTCAGCCTTCATAATTGCTTCGCCAATGCACTTTTCTAATCTTTTTCTAACTAATGCAATGGGAAATGTCGCTCTAACGGGATCTAGAACATGCATTATAATATTCAAAATAGAATGTTATTTCGATCTGCCATTTTGTGGACACGCACAGTTAGCATATGGGTCTGTAACGCTCTCCGCGATGGTAGCTTCCAGTTAAGATTGTATTTATTCCAGAAGCCATAAAACGGTTGCTTATCAAGTACATGAAGTCTTAAATCTCAGGTGATTATCATACACAATGAATCAAACATAAATTGCGTTTTTGATGGCACGTTATTTTTCTAATATTGATGTTGTACACACTTTATATACAGCACATCAACGGTTTATCGCAAACTTTACAATATATCTTAGCACCATTATCATATAAATTGAGGAATTCATCAATAAACTTGCTCACTGCGTCAACCAGTAGTCTCGTTTTTCCCTTAAGCATGTCCGTCATACTAAGTAATTATATGTTGGCCTTGTATAAAGATCTGCTAGGTACTAACTTATAATTCTACACTTCATCTGTTTTATTACATTAAACTGGTGGGCACGCTGCGTACTCCGTTCGAACCGAGGCAAAATAGCCCAACTCTGATGATGATTAATTTTATCAAAAGCCTTGCTAAGATCGGTGTATACCGCCTCGAGCTAAACACGTTTTTATTTATTTTTAATCAGACACCATAGAAACAAGTGTTTTATTATGCGATTATCACTATTTTTGAATCAGTTGAAACATAAAGTTAAAATTTGTGTCATACTACTACAACTAGAGGGTTTTTCAATAAGGACTTGACAACTTTTTTTCAAAATAAAATGCAGACCATTTGAGATATTTCAAAAACTTTATTATCGGGTTGAAGTACAATCAAAACATTTATGAATGGAACTCGACTTCGTTCATATGGCCACCGCGGGCACGTTTGCAGCGGTCGATTCGTTGGAGCCAATTTTCGATGACTCGGATACACAATTCGGCCAAAATGGCTGCTATTTCGCATTCAATGTTGGCTCTGAGCTCTTCCAACGTTGTCGGCTTGTTGGCATAGACCAACGACTTGACATAGCCCCAAAGAAAAAAGTCTAGAGGCGTTAAATCGCACGAACGAGGTGGCCAATCGACTGGTCCATTTGTTGAGATAACACGCTCATCAAACTTACTCTTCAATAAATCGATTGTAATGTGTGCTGTGTGGCTTGTGGCACCGTCCTGCTGAAACCACATGTTGTCCAAGTCCATATCTTCCAATTCGGGCCAAAAATAATCGGTAATCATGGCGCAATAACGATTACCATTCACAGTAACGTGACGATCATTATCGTCGACGAAAAAATATGGCCCTATGACGCCGCCGGCATGCAAACCGCACCAAACAGTTATTTTTTGTGGGTGAAGTGGTGTTTCATGAAGCACATGTGGATTTTCACCCGACCAATAACGCATATTTTGCCCATTGAGCCAAAAATGAGCTTCGTCACTGAAAATGATTTTGCGATGAAATTGATCATCTTGGCGCATCTTTTCCAGAGCCCAATCGGAGAACGTACGTCGCTTCAAATGGTCCATCGGCTTCAATTCTTGAGTAAGCTTGATCTTGTATGGGTGTAGACCAAGATCCTTACGCAAAATTCGCCGTAAAGTGGTCTGGGCGATGCCCAACTCTTGAGAACGCCGTGGAATTGACTGATTTGGATCATTTGCTACGGACGTTTCAACGGCAGCGATATTTTCGACACTTCGACCAACCCGTTATCTCACTGGCACGGCAACATCACACAACGAATATGTAGACTCAAATTTTTGCACTTGTTACTGCCTGTCTGCTAGGGCGAGAATTACGACCGAAAATCGGAGTTAACGCTCTTAAAGTAGCGGTCACCGACTCCGAATTTCTATAGTAAATTTTTATAATTTGCAGACGTTGTTCGTTCGTGTACTTTACCATGATGAAAATGTTAAGTTTACTGAATAAATTGACAGTGACAGTTCGATGATTAGTGAAAGGGTGCGTTCAAAAATTGAATTAAAAGTTGTCAAGTCTCTATTGGAAAACCCTTTACATAAAATTAATATGGAAATTTCAATTTTTAGAGGTGCCCAAGCTAACGCATTCTACATAAAAGAAAAGCCAGGATATATCTAGGGATATATTAATAATGAGCACACTATTTTTTTAGTAACAGGCTACGTTTATTTTTTAAATAAATATTATACAAACGCTTTAATATATTTTGATTTCCCATATGTAAAAATTAAAACAAATTACCCTTTCCACGAAGACGTGTATAAGTTATTCGTGTAATTACCATCTTTAGATTCAGACAGACAGATCACTTTATATTCGTTTTTCGCTTCGAATGTGGCCCAAAGTCCGCTCCCAAAATTTTTACCATCTATGTTCCTCAGGTACGTTCTAAATTTAACGGATTGTTTATCGGGCAGAACAGGACGTACGACAACCATCCTGCTGTTGCATATATAATCATCGCCGTCTTTAAGTTTATTATTGTGAACCACGAATATGTCAACGGGAGTCACGGTGTAATTGTAATGATCGAATATCTCCTTGAATTCGCTCAGATATATGACCACCTCGACGTTATTATTGTATTCGAATACATCGGTGACGTTTTCCATGGTCAAAGGTAATATTTCGTAGTTAGCGAATCCCAATCCGCATACTACTAATCCAACGATGTCTCCCATGAAAGGCCTGAAAGTGTGATGGACGAACGTGGGCCTAACTGTGATCATATCGTGATAGTCGAACACTACGCATTGCCAAAACCCGTCCATCAACGAAGTCATATACGTTATCTGGCGGTTGGACGATCTCGCTTTGCTATCCACTAGCTTCAAACCCATATGCAGTGCGTTAGCCATGGCGTTTATGTTGTAATATTTCTGTTTTTTTCTTCTAATAACACCAACTATACGTTTTCTAATCGAAAAATACATTTTTATATCAACGTAGGACGCGTCCGTATCGTAAATGAACTGTATACTCTTCAAAGAGCAACCTAAATTGTACAAGCAATTTATCAAGATCGTATAGACGTATTCAGTCGCTCTCGAAGTAGGATGTCTGTGACACACGAGGTCTGAACGGGAAGGGTTCCTTAAAACCGCACTGCTAGTGCAAACTAAAGAAGGTATCGTCAAGTCTTCATTCATGCAGAACTTGTCCGGGTAGTTCTTTTCATTTATGCGAATGATTCTCCAATCGATGGTGCTGTCATTCAATCTCGTCGTCGCGGGCATGCAATAGTTATCTTTCACGGATTCGTAATACTTCGTCCGCCCAGTATTGAATTGGCCAAAATAAGAAATCGTCGGTAAAATGCATTTATTCTCTAACCAATCTTCGTAATCGCTACCGAAATCCGTCCATGCTATATTATTGGTGTCCGCTTGAGGTTTGAAGAAAGCTTTCAGCATAGGCAGTTTGTTTTTCTTGCAAAACTGAGGTATCGCGAATCCGATGACGTGATCCGTATTTGGATTAACTTTCGTGTATTTCTGAAAGTACTTATCGTTTTGAGCTATGAACATGACCACTGCTAATTTTTGATCGTCTTCGATAATCTCTTCGGACATACTTTCCAGGAATTCCGCGGGGATGTAAGCTGCGATTTCTAAACGATCGGTGTCAATATCTTCCCAAGTCTCGTTGCTATATATGTAACTCATGGAGATTAAGTCATCGTTCGGGTTTTTGTACAAACCGAAACCAGTGATATTCGTTACAAGCGGTTGCCATATAATCATAGACAAATTAGAATGTTCCGTTTGGAAATTATCAGAGAAACTGCTCAGATACGACGTGAAATCCTTAAAATTCAGGAGAACCTGGTTAGTTTGTGGCCTATTCAGTAACATGGTGTTGATGATTCCGACGAATTTCACGAAATCGTCGACGTGCAATTTGGGATTTCCCGGCAGAAGTGTTTCAGAGGTTGAGTGATCGTCAAATCGAAACAGGTTAATTTGATCCAATAAGTAGTCCATGTGTCCCATGGCTACGTTGCCGTACTTCTCTTTCGCTTCCTCCATTATGGCGTACAATGTGCTTATTATTTTTTGATCACCCTCTAAGTTGATTTCTTCATTTTGGAAACCATCTGATAGTCTTCTTGCGAGTAGTGTGCCTAGGTTAGAAGGTGAAATTTCTTCGTCGATGGTGAGTATTTTCTTGAAAAATTCTTCTTCGGAGTTCTGACTTAGCTCTTCGTATACTTGTATCGAACCGGTAATCTGAAAAAATGAAATAAAAAATAAATTCTACGTGGTTTGTATAGTATCAATACGTATAAATAAAAAAACTAATAAAATTTTTAGAATAAATCTTATTTTAGATGAAACAATTTGTATATTTTTAAATTTTGTTTTCATATTATTTTTATTTTCCTATTTTCCTAGCAAAAATGAAGTAAATAAATACAGAGGAGAAGATATCAAATTGGAACATACGAGAGGTCGCGTTTATATTTCAGGACTGAACAGTTTTCAATTTTGATACAATTTTCCATTGTTCTTTTCCTTAGCAAAAGCCAGTTCTCCCCAAATTATTACACGGCTTTATACTTGGTAGCAGAATATGTTAGAAAGAATTACCCACGTGTACACAAATTAATATCACATGCGAAATATATTCTAACCAGATAGGGTACTTGGCTAAGTTGCATCTCTTTAAATATAGTAGGAGGTGTACTGGAACTTCTTATACGTTTCCAATTTTATTAACTAGTAAAATACTAGATGTGCAGATAAGCGAGTACGGGAGTATTGCTAGATACGCTATAAAAATTTGAATTTTCTGTATTGATGTTTATGGGTGATGATGCGGCGACAATACGTTCTGTGGATCGATCTCTTGAAAAAGACTATCGATACTCTTACATGTGATGTGCAAAGTTCATGTGAAAAAACTATTCGAAAATGTTTTCCAAATGTGGGTGAATTAATAGCAAATATTTCCGCAACTAATCCTTATACGTTGGTGAACATGGTTGAAGCGGCTTTCTATTATTCTGAAATTAAATCTACGATTCTATAATTCAATCCTGGCGATACTGAAAGGAAAATCAGATAAGATCTCAAGATGCTTTGTTTGAAACGGATTTATAAACTATTTACGACAATTGTAAAGAACTATTTGAAACAATAGAAAAATTATAAAATATTGTGTTATCGTTAGTGGAGTCAATGCAAATAGTGAAGGATGTACGAGGATAGTTTGACAATTAGTGAGAATGACACATAGGTGGCGCTCTAATTGGTAAAACAAATGCACTGTAATTTAGGTTCCCTATTTATATGTTTACATTCCGATATTTAGATAAATCGGTTGATTAGTTTATTTTTGACAGCTGATTGAAAAAGAAGCAACGCGTCGTTTTATTAAAATGGAAAAAGCAGAGTATTGCGCAGTGATTAAATACTTCGTAATTAAGGAAATGAAAGCTACCGAAATAAAAGATGAGTTGCGGGAAACATTAGGTGAATCTACTCCATCATCCGCCACAATAAGTAGATGGGTAAATGAATTTAAACGTGGTAGAACAAGCTGTGTTGATGAAGCGCACTCTGGAGCACCCAAAATCGCGACTTCTAAGGAAATGATTATAAAAATCCATAATATTATTACGCATTATTACGATCGACGACTCAAAGTGAGAGAGATAGCAGATATGGTAAACATTTCAACAGAACGCGTACACCACATTTTAACGAAAGAATTGGGCCTTTCCAAGCTTTTGGCAAGATGGGTGCCGCGATTGCTTACGACTGATTAAAAGTTCACTCGCTTGCGCATTTCCAATGAGTGTTTGGACCTTTATAAGCGGAATCCGGTTGATTTTTGTAGGCGATTTGTTACTTGCGATGAAACTTGGATACACTACAGTACACCCGAAACTAAACAACAGTTGAAACAATGGTTAGAACGTGGTTCTGCACCTCCAAAGAAAGCGAAAACCACTTTATCGGCAAACAAGGTGATGGCATCAATTTTTTGGGATTCAAAGGGAATTTTGCTCATTTATTACCTTCAGAAAAGTGCCACAATAAACGGACATTATGCAGAACTTCTACAAAAATTAAATGTTGAGATTCGTGCTAAACGTCCAGGAATGGCAAAGAAAAAGATTCTGTTTCACCAAGACAACGCTCCCTCGCATACCAGCACAGTTGTGTCCAAAATCCACGAGTTGCATTTCCAATTAGTACCGTATGCGCCTTATTCGCCGGATCTAGCCCCTTCCGACTTCCACCTTTTTCCAAAATTGAAAGCGGCACTAGGTGGAAAGAAATTTTCGTTAAACGACGAGCTTATCATCTTCGAAAATGAGTATTTTGCAAGCCTTCCAGAATCGCATTTTATAGATGGCATAAGGGCATTGGAGCACCGTTGGAATAAATGTATTGCTCTTTTAAGAGAATATATTGAAAAATAAAAATTATTTTGTATTTAAAAAATTCGTTTTTCTTTTCCATTCTCACTGCTTGTCAAACTACCCTCGTATACTTTCTGCTATGTGCTATAAGTGACAAAAAATATAAGTGTAAAAAACTTCGAAAATGTTACAAAGCACGACACGTAACATCGTGCTTGAAAGGAATATGATACAATTCAATGATTTTTTCAAATTTCTACTTTCGGACGTGCAAAGTCTTTAATTGTTCATTCTTCTAATATATGCATAATTAGATGTTACGTGCAGAAAAGAATTCTAAGCAACGTTTCATTCAACATATCGCATTTAATATGCGATAGTATGAATAAATTTTATTTCTTCAATAAGTATCTCAAATAGCATTCCTTTAATATTGATATAATAATAACTTTATTGCAATTAATTGTACAGAAAAAAAATGCAAACGTCATGACCGATATATTACATACATATGTGTTAAATCATATTCTTACACATCATAATCTTACTATAGAGAACTACGATTTATATATTCAAATATACTGTATGGTTCTATGTCAATTAAAAAATCGCGAACTCTTGTAGCTTGATATATAGTGTGAATATGCAGCTTGATATATAGTTCACCACTAATGTTTGATGCCATCGTAACAGGAATTTTAACGTTTAAATTTTGTATTGCATTTTTTAATACCTCAAATATTGGGTTGGCAAGTAAGTACTTTCGGTTTTGTAGTATAAAATAAAACACTTTTTTTTTTCAAACAAAGAATAGTTTTTAATCAATTATATATTTTCCATTTTGCTCAATGACCTTTTGCCATATTTCTTTCAGCTGCATGATTCCGCGCTCATAAAATTTCTGGTCCTTATCAGCAAAAAAATGAACCAGGTGCGAGTGAAGGTCATCGTCATTTGTGAAAGTTTTACCATTCAAAGAATTCTCCAAACTTCGAAATAAATGGTAATCAGATAGTGCTAGATCAGGGCTGTATGGGGGATGTGGCATCACTTCCCAGCCAAGCTCCAATAGTTTCCCACGAATTGCCAAAGATGTGTGAGGCCTTGCATTACCTTGGTGGAAAACTACACCTTTCCCATTTGACAATTCTGGCCGTTTTTCTTTGATTGCTTCATCCAGTTTTATTAATTGTTGACAGTAAACATCAGAATTGATCGTTTGGGTCCTTGGAAGCAGCTCAAAAAACACAACACCTTTGTAATCCCACCAAACTGACAGCATGATCTTTTTTGGATGCAATTCAGCTTTCGATGTGGTTTGAGCTGGTTTATCGTGTTTACTCCATGATCGTTTTCGAACTATGTTACTGTACAGGACCCATTTTTCATCACCAGTGCTGATTCTTTTTAAGAAAGGGTCGGTTTCATTTCGTCTAAGGTGCATATCGCAAAAGTTGATTCTTTGTGTTAAATGAATTTCTTTCAATTCGTGAGGTACCCAAATATCAAGCTTCTTAACTAGCCCAAGACATTTTAAATGATTTTCAATTGTTGTGTGCGATACATGTAGCCTCTCCGCAACCTCCCGAACGGTTATATGACGATCCTCTTCAATTATGACTTTGATTTGGTCATCATCAACTTCAGTAGGCCGACCAGAACGTTGCTCATCTTTGAGGGAAAAATCTCCAAAACGGAATTTTTTATACCAATTCTGACACGTGCGCTCTGTTAAGCAATTAGCACCATAAACTTCACATATCTTTTTGTGAGCCGCAGCAGCTTTCTTTCCTTTACGGAAATAAAATAGTAAAATATGTCGAAAATGTTCGTTTCTGCACTCCATTTAAAATTAACCCACAACTAATAGCTTTAATAAACATCACGCACTACTTGCTTCTGAAGTTACGTCAATGTGACTATTATCACGCGACAAACGGCAAAGTACAGCACTAACATACGTTATACAAAAAATAAAGCAACGCTCTCTATCAGTAAAAACCGAAACTACTTAGTTGCCTACCCAATATTAACTAATAATTTATATTAATGCATTCAGTCTATGCAAGTGCATTCATTCAACTGCCGTTTTTAGTCACGTATTTGCCATGCACCGACCAAGTTTGCGAGACATTAAAAAATGTTACAGCAAAAGATTACTTGAAGAACAAATGCTAAGTTAAATAAAAAGGTATTTTAAGTAAACGACACTTTGTTATTTCAACATATTTATGTCTTGAATAAAATGAGAAAAAGAGAACGCAGTAATACTGGAGTTTTTTGTATTACACACTACGTATTGTTCACTTTTTTTTCAATGAAATATACAAGAGCTGTCTTTCCAGTTTGATATCGTTACGGCTCGACCTAAAACTATAGACCAAAACTTGTGATTTAGATCGTAGACCTTCTTGTGGTAGCAACTGTACCTACTTACAAACACACGCCTATGGTCCACTATTCGTAATAGCAATAAATAAATTAAAATCGTAAAATTAAGTCTATTATATAAAATTTTTATTTGGACATTAAAGTGTGTAGTATGTGTAATAGTTAGAACTTGTAAACAAAAAAATATGCATGTACATACTAAAAAAGCAGAAAGAGGCACTTTAGAAAACGTATTTTTAAATTTTATCTTACGTTTATTTTATAGTTGAGACGATGCTGTTATAGTAATGTATGTTAAAGAAATAACAAATTTTTTAAAGAAAAAAGTGAAATTACCGTAAAATCCCCAATATTTACTTTAAGATTAGAAATTAAGCATTGAAAAAGTCGATACTTACGTCTGGTTTTGACAACACTTCCAGACAGTTCAACAGGACACAGAAGTAAACCACTATTTTAAACATGCCGCTGAAGATTCGCCAACAAATATATCGTATTACCAGGACTTATCGCTAAATGTTCATGTAACTGTTCAGCTTCTTTTTATAAACAGCGTCGATAAATGAATAATTAAAACAGAAACTAGTAAATAACATTGAATTTTTCTAATGAAAACATTTAGCGACCATGTCGTTGCAGCGTTCTGCTTTGAAATTATCAAAGTATATAATTACGTCTTTTTAAAGTCGTCCGACAGTTGTCTGTTATCGTAATTGGCAAAAATTCTGATTAAATATCTTCATTGCATTCCTAGAATTGAACACATGTTGGTTTTAATATTATTGACGTTAAATAATCATAAACGAAACCTTTATACGAAAAACGGAAATGAATGCTAATTATCTAATTTATGTGGGCGCTTGAATTGATACAGATTCATAATGAGAGTAGTCATGGTTTTTTTATACATTAAAAGTATTTGGAAATTTGAAATTAGATAATAATAGAGCCAACAAGCTGCGTGCTATAAACTATGTAAACATTTAAATTGCAATTCTGATACATATATTTAGCTTTAAATCTAAATACTAGTATAAAAACTCTTTGGATTTCCTAGAAAAAATTAAAGATTAGATGTTCGTATTCTGTATACGTATTTCGACAATTAAGTTGTCATCATTAGCAGATTATCAAGCACAGTGTCACAGATAGATCCGCGATAAAGCTTACGCAGAAACTTTATAGTTTCACGCACTCCTCTCCCCAAAACTAAACACACTGGCTTGCATGAGAAACCTATAGGTCAATATTTTATAGTCTTAAAATTAACAATTGCACGAGGTCGTAAATCAGAAATTCGGAATTTATGAAATAAACTGCCGAAATTGTAAGAAAAAATAACGGGTCTTCCAAGAGGGACTTTCGAACTTTGACAGTTGATAGCGGTCATATTGTTGAAGCTGCATCCGTCGAATTGGCTGTTATTTGTTCAATCTGTTTTGCCAAATCGCCATGGATGGATATAGCGTTCAACAACACGCGCAAATGATAAATTTTTTTTATCAAAATGGGTGTTTTGTTCGGGGAACGTTCCGCGCGCTTCGCCCATTTTACGTTCGCCATAATCGTCCTATTCGCAGTGTGGTGGATAAATTTGAGTCCACTGGTTCAGTAAACATAAACCAACACCCGTATGACGACGAAACGCAAGATTTGCCGAAAACATCGCCGCTATCCGTGAATATGTGCAGGAGAATCTGAGGCAGTCGATTTCGCGTCGCTCACAAGAACTCTGGCCAGGCCATCACCACCAACTTCTATTAGTCTGAATTGGATGATGTGGACACCAACGACATGTGGTTTCAACAGGACGGCGCTACGTGCCACACAGCTCGTGCCACATTGGACTTTCTGCACGAGCGATTTGAGGGCATGGTCATCTCACGTTGAGGTGATGTGAACTGTCCACCGAGACCGTGCGATTTGATCCCGTTGGAGTTTTTCTTGTGGCGTTTTCTTAAGTCGCAGGTCTATGCGAATAAGCCACAAACCACAGCGACTCTCAAAGCCAACATAACCCCTGACATCGGTCAAATTCAGCCTGATTTATGTGCCAGAGTCATGGAAAATTGGATATTTCGGATGCGCGCCATCCAGCATAGCCGCGGTGGACATTTGCACGATGTTATATTCCATACATAATGGCATCGATAGGCCTCTCAAACGAATAAAAAATTTCGATGATATCTCACACGCACTTTGTTTTATTTAAATTTAAAGATAGGAAGCGCTTAATGAGAGACTCGTTACATCAGCAAAGGAAATGCTGAATAGGAACGCGGTATAAATTAATCTTGCGCATTTATTCCGCCAAAACCAGTATGGATTAGGTTTGTAGATGATATTGATTTTCGACATACATACACAAGTGCAACTTAAACGATTTCGTAAGCAATTACATTCTAAATTCCCGTAGATTCAATTCACGATAGAAAAATTAAGCAATGACATCTTACTTGCATATAATTATTACAATGTCAAACTGAAAAATTCTAATTTTAACCGCATTATACATACATTGTATACGAAATGTAGAAATTTTTGGACAAATTTCTGTTCTCCGCGCGGAACTTGAACCCACGATCTCATTTTCTCCGGAAATCCGCCCTAGCCATTAGACAACGGAGACAGTTAATTCGAGTCCTTCTAGTGCGTCATAAATTGCATTATGGAAACAAACTACAGAGATTTTTCATTTAATAACTGATCTCATAATGCAATTTATGGCACATTAGAAAGGCTCGAATTAACTGCCTCCGTGGTCTAACGGTCAGGGCCTGCATTTTTATTTATTTTATTTTATTATGTCTTCCACCTTCTCTCTTATTTTCTTATATAAGTACTTATTTCACTTTATCTGCGTTTCTTAAACTCTTTATCTCAGTTCATTATTCCATCAATTTGTTCTCTTGGCTTCTTATTTATGTCTTCTACTGTACCGCACACTTCCTTCGCTATCGTACGTTTCACTCTTTACTCTGTTTTGATATTTTGTTTTAAATTTCAGTTCGCTAAACTTATAGTCCTTATTTTACTATTAACAACCTTCCTTCTCTGCTCCTGTTCCTTCTCTTGTGTTTTTTGTCCTATCTCAACTTTTCTATTAACTTTCACGTTCTTAATGTCTTTTCATTATCCTCTACTTACCAGAAAATTTATTTATTTCATTCAAATAAATTGGGGAAAAACAAACTTATTTATAGGCATTACATCATTTTTAGAACATTCGTTCTTGTAATCGATTCCAGATAGAAAGAAGCTTATTTACATTAATCGCCGGATGCGTAAAGTTTTTGAAGATATTTCTGTCGTACATTTTATAATCAATAAACCTAACTTTATGCGGAAAATACACCAATTGCGGTTAGCGTTGTGAGAATCAACCAGTGTTAGAGGAAAACTTAGGTGATAATTAGTTAGCGTGCGAAATACCATTTCTTTAACCATGAACAGTGTAACGACGTGACTGATATGAAACCGACGATTAGGCTGAAAATGATCGAGGTGATTTTTTATTTTCCCCATTTCGTAGATTTTCGATAACAATAAATAATCGTTTGAAATATTTTAAAATGAATATTTTGAATAAAGTGGTTCCCTGATGTTCGAGGGAGCGTTTTTATATTCGCGGAACGGGGGACAAGGGGTGGAAATAAAAAAACCAAATTATTTTTCTTTTTCAATATATTCACCTGTAAGACGGATACATTTTTCACATCTTTCAATTAATTATACCCTCATAAAAAAAGATTTCTCTTTATCTGCAAAATACGCCGAAACTGCCTCCTTGACTTCATCATCGGCAGTAAATTTTTTACCCCGCAGCTCCTTTTTCATTTTCGGAAACAGGTAATAATTATTCGGGGCCAGGTCTGGGCTGTAGGGTGGGTGACTCACAATTTCGAAGTCCACCTTATGCAGGGCAGCTAACGCAACGCGGCTCTTGTGGACGGGCGCGTTGTCGTGCAAAAGCAGAACACCTTTTGTCTATTTTCCCCGTCTTTTCTCTTTAATGGCTTCTTTTAGTCGCTCTAATATTGAAGCGTAATATTCTCCGGTTATAGAAACACCTTTATCTTTATAATCAATCAACAATATTCCTTCCGAGTCCCAAAATACCGTTGCCATGAGTTTCCCAGCTGATTGTGACACTTTAAATTTCTTGGGAGGTGCTGTGCCCTTTTTATGCCACTGCATGGAGTCTTGTTTGGACTCAGGTTCATAATGATGAACCCAAGTTTCGTCTCCAGTAACAATTCCACTCAATACACCATCCTTGTCTTCATTACAGAGGTCCAAAAATGCACGCGAACACTCTACGCGCTGTTGTTTTTGCGGCGGCGTGAGCATGTCTCGGCACCCATTTTGCGCTAACCTTAGACATGCCGAGATGATCGTGTAGGATTTTAAAAATTGTTGTATCGGATACTCCAACCATTTCTGCGTGTGGTTTCTTCTTTAGTCGAACATCTTCGAGTACAATTTGTTCAACTTTTTGGATAAGTGCTGGCGTGGTCACCTCAATGCTCCTGCCTGGCCTCGGGTCGTCTTCAAGGGATTCCCTTCCTTGTTTAAATAAACTATGCCACTTGTACACCATGGTTTTTCCTGGACAAGAGTCGCCGTAAACCAATGACATCTCATTCATTATGGTCGCGACTGATTTTCCTTGCCTGGTAAGTAACTTTATAACGGCACGATATTCGATTTTTTCCATATTTCACTTTTCACTCCTGATTATGTTACTTGGTTGACGATAGCTCAAAGACTGACTGTCTAATAACAATGAAACTTCGTATTTATACTAATCATGAGTCGCTGTACAGGCCACGCCCCCAATGCGCCTACTCACCCCTCTACAACCCGCTCATTCTGCGAATATAAAAACGCTCCCTCGTAATATAAAATGAAAAAAGGAATACAAAGTGTTTTTGGCATTTAAAATATCGTTTTAAATATACGAGACTTCTCGAGCTTTTCCTTTTAAAATTTTAAAAGCCCTTCCTCATATTTCGACGTTAATAATTTTCATGAAGACTTTTGCATTGAAAATAACTAATAGTCTGTTTAAACAGAGTGTATATGCAGCCTCTAAGGCTAATTATCTTTTAAAGGTGCAAAACAAATCTATTAGTAACGATGATCAAAAAGCATCCCTGGCGGGGATCGAACCCACGACCTTTGGATTAGAAGTCCAACGCGCTATCCTCTGCGCCACAGGGACAGTATGCCGCCATTTCGTTATTGCTAATTCGATTTTTTTCCGCCTTTAATAGTGGAAAAAGAAAAATTAGAAAGGTAAACAACAACATATATATTTGCATCCTAAATATATATTTCAACTAAGTTGTCATCTTCAGTAGAAAAAATACAATGTTGAACATGGATTTGTTTGTTCGTTTTTAAATTTTCGTGTTATTGAACAATAGAGTTTGTTCAAAGTTAGGTGGATGTCCTATCATTATAAAAATTTACGTTTCTTGTTATTCATATAGCTGGCTTTCTCAGTTTAAGTTTTTCCTAGAAACGATAATTAATAATAATAATAATTCTTCCATATCGTTCTACATACTATTGTCCTATTATATTGATTAACCTATGGATGTAAACACATTAACAAAAGATTATATAGACAAATTGTAATGGGAAACACACACTGAGTGTGTGTTTGGCTTACGCCGGTGTAAGTCTGGTATGGACTTTGTTTCTGTGCGGGTTTTGCTGTGGCTCCAGGTGCGACACTGATTAATTATCTGTTGACAAATTAATTGTCGAAATACAAATTCAGAATACGAAAATTATTGTTGAAAGGACTTATATTAATTAACCTTAATTAATTAAACGATTTTATATGTTTCACTCCCTCATTTTAGCGGTTTATAAAATAGCATTCAGAATTTTCATATAAACTCGTCGTTACTTTACAACAGCTAGTTTGTTTAAATTAAAACTTATTTTGTGATAAAGTAAGGTGCTTTATTTCTATAATTAATGGATGCCATGGTTAAAGGACATAAGTCCAATTATTTGTAAATCACTTCATAACTGTAGTAAAAATAAACTGTACTTTCATCTTCCGAAATGAAATGAAACTATCCGAACCGGGTTAAATACGGTGGTTGCATTTTTCTCATATTGAAGAAAGGACAAATCATTGACGAGATCCAAGAGAACTGAAGAACTTTCAATAGGCGGAACACGTCTTAACTAATACCCCGTCGGCAATAGTGTTGTTTTTCACTCATTCGCTTCTTAGTTATTGCAACCATATGAGGGAGGATATGCTTTTTTTATTCACTTCTTACTACTAATGAAACCTGCGTGTATCTAATTTCTAAATATTTGCCTAATTTTCAAAGACAAAAGAAACAAAAGCTATACTAACTCTTGGTAAAGTTATGTATTATTGTTTTAGATTTCAGAAGTTTATCTAGTTTAGTTGATCACAAATTATCGTCCTGTTAATGTTGAATGTAATTCAAAGCTTTCGTATGAGCAATCAATTTTTAACTATTAACTTAACCAGACTTCTACGAAAATAACATTTTTGTTTACTCTAGGAATGCATTTTATATTTACACAACTGTAGATTATGCTGTAATACACATCATTCTTTTATTCGCTTAATTCTATACTCTATGTTTCTTGCTATCATTTGTTTATGCTTTTTTAAAGACTTGTTTGAATAAAAAAAAACTTGCTCAACAAGTCCATCCCTGGCGGGGATCGAACCCACGACCTTTGGATTAGAAGTCCAACGCGCTATCCTCTGCGCCACAGGGACCGTGATGAAAAGTTGCTATTATTTCCACTTAAATAGTACAATATTTTTCTGTTTTATCTTAAAATAAATTATTTATTTTTTGTTATTTTAAATATATTATTTCTCAAATTAATTTAATTCTTAATAAAACTTTATTTCGTTTTAAACACATTCTTTAATATATTTACTATTTAAATAATAAAATTGTACTTATATCTACATAGTTAAGTTGTAAGCTTTGTATTAGTATTATTATATTATACTTTAATGTTTATTTCTATTCCAAATACACATATACATATGTATACAAATATCACAGGAGATAAGTAACCGCATATGACATGATCATAGACTAATATAACATAACCTGAAAATTTACGTAGTCGTAGAGTATAACCTAAACTAATGTATTAGTGAAACTTTATTTTGTAAAACAAAATGCCTCCAAAATCTAAACTGCATAAGTCTACCGGTAAAGTAAAATCTTTTCCGGCACCTATTAAAAATGAAACTAATGTCAATAATCCAGAATTGCAATTATCTCCAATGGCTGCACAAGAATTTGAATTAGAACTTTGCTGGTGTATTCAGCAATTACAGACTGCTTTAAAATCGAAAAAACTTAGTCCTAAAGAAGGTATAATTACTATTAATTGTATATACATTTTCGTTCATCTATTATACGTTTTAGTTCAGGATCATACGAAGGCCCTGAATGCATTAATGAGTAATTCTGCTCCGTTAGTTAAAAAGAGACAAGTTATGCGACTATCGTTTGGTGATTATAGAGCAAAAATGGCAGCCGAAAATAAAAGATTAAATACAAGTAAATTACAGAAATCATTTTGTATAAAATGGTAATATTAATATAATTTACATTTTAGCCAGCACTAAAATTAGAATATCGCATGCAAATCCAAGCAAGAAATCAGTATTTTTGAAAAGATCTCCTTTCGTTTCTTCAAGCAACAGTTTCAGATTTAATTTTCCAGATCCTGAGGAAAGTATTTCGGATGAGATGTCAAACATTAAAATTGAAAGCGAGGGAGAAAATAGTAAAGCTATAGATGATGCTACCGAAGATTTTCACTACAAACCTTCAAATAATAGCTTTAGATTTAATTTTGAAGTTAGTCAATAATAAATATCTAGATATGTATTAGTTTTTGTATATTTTTATATTAAAAAATGATTATAAGATAAAAAAGCGAATATGGAATTATAATTGCAATTTGTCAGATGAAATTATGAACATAGTTTTCATTAGAATTTGAATAATACGAAATTTATTTCAACAAATGAGAAAATAATTCTTAAAAAGTTTTCGGAATATTTTTAAATTTGGGAATTTTGTTTTTCGGTATTGGCACTATTGAAATTGGAACAGGGTTTTTGTATAATCAGTAGTTTAAATATTGAATTCAAATTTTGTGAAAAGTAGGCGGAGAATGTGCAAATGCGAGTGGCTTTGTGATTAAAATAATTTAAGGAAATATAAATGTAAGTACTAAGCTTTTTTTATATTTGCAAATACTTTATATTTTAGTATAATTTCGAGAACAACAGAACGAATTAGGAGTATTATTATTTGCGTGGTGAAAAATACATTTCAAAAAAATGCTTATGGCCGTTCAATGTCACATAAAAAATTGCTGTTACCAAATAAGATTAAATTAATACGTTGATTATATATTTTTCGTGTACCACTTTAATATTCGCTGTCAATTTAATCATTAATATAATCGATTAGTTAGCTAACAAAAACATTAACAATAGTCAATAATTTTTTGTGAACTATTAAAAAAAAAAAAAATTTTTAATCTAATTTTCTATATATGTTTTACAATATTATAATTCGGTATATATGATGATGTGTAGATCAGGTATAGATCGGCTCTCAAGGAACGGTTCTTTATAAAGAATCGAAAGAACCACACAGACATAATGCACTGCTCAAAACTATTATAGGATATTTGAAAAAATAATAATAAAATAAATAAATAATATCAGACACGCAAATATTTTTATATTGCAACTATAACGCTTTTAAACAAGAAACTGAATGCAATTGACAGGTTTCAACTGGTACAGCGCTTCGGTGCAGCCGCCACTGCTTGAAGGTATAAAAGCGTGTACGCGAGCAATCTCGATTACAGTTAGATTTTGCCATTTTCTGTATTATAACTAATTTTTTAATTGTAATTACGGGTAATAATGGAAAGGCAACGCGATTTGACTCATGCACGGACTTGGAGAGCCATAGCTCAATTGGAAGGTGGACGGAGACAGCAAGCTGTTGCTGAAGTTTTTGCAATTAGCCAAAGTGTGATTTTGCATTTGTGGAATCGGTTTTTAAAAACTGGAGATATTCAGAGAACACCAGGACAAGGACGCCCAGCATCTACAACATCAACAGATGATCGATACCTAACAGTATTTGCACGTAGAAACTGCACTCACAACGCAATGCAGCTTAGATGAGTGAGCTTGCTGCTGCTACTGGAAGAGTAGTATCAACTCAAACATAAGAAATCGTCTTAATAATGTTGGCATGTCTGTTCGAAGACCCCTAGTATTCGTTTCACTACCTGCTCTTGATAAAACGACGCGGAGAATATGAGCTGAGCAGCATAGAAATTGGAATTAAGATGACTGGACACAAGTATTGTTTCGTGACGAATCCAAATTCGCCTTAAATCCAGATAATAGACCTATTTTAATTTGGCGCGAACCTGGAACACGTAATCAATCATAATTTGTTCGGAAAAGGCCGCAATATGAAGGTGGGAGTGTAATGGGATAAGCGCAGGAAGTCATAGAGACCTTTATGTGGTACAGAATTTCAACCTGACTGCTCAGAAGTATTTGGATGAAATTTTGAGACCCATTGTTCTTCCGTACGCTGGCACTATGGGTGAAAGATTCATTTTAATGGATGACAATGCTCGTCCACATCGAGCAAACATCGTGAACAACTGGATTGAACAATTGGGAATCAATAGCATGGACTGGCCAGCAAATTCTCCTGATGGTAATTCTCTCGAACATGCTTGGGATGCCTTAGGAAGACGTGTTGCAGCAAGAAATATGCCACCGCGTACAATTCAGAAACTTCAAATTGCTCTGATAGAGGAATGGAATAATATTTCACAGGAATTTTTTGATGTCCTGATTCAATCAATGCCAATGAGATGTCAAACCTTTATCGCCGTTTGTGGAGATCATACACATTATTAACAATAGATTTTTAATAATTTTATCAATAAAACTTTTTATAAAGTCTCATAATTGTGTATTCATTTAATAATATTTATTCACTCTAGTGCCTTAGTAGCTTTATAATGTGCACAAACAAGTTCAAACATGTCAATGCGTTCGATTTCTTATTTAAAAACGTTGTAGTTAAATATAAAAATATTTAGGTACTACATTCTTTATTTATTTATTCTATTAACATTTTTCCAAATATTTGTTTTGAGCAGTGTAGTTACTTTACCATATTACTATGTGTGCCGGCTATCGGCTCATAATTGTTGTTTTCCAAAATGTGATGCTCTGACGACTTTAAAACACGTATTTTCCTTTTGTAAAAGTGTAAATTTGGCAACTCCTACTGTACGGTCCATGGCTGATAATTTTTAAATTTTCTTTTATTTCAACTTATACTATTCAAAAAACAAGCGAGTAAACCAAAAGTAAGGGCTATCTAAGTTTTATTTAGTATGTTCTATGCATAATTATTTGTAAGGAAAAATAGGGGTTTCCCACAATGATTATGTACAACTGCTACCACAAAAAGGTTGACGATCTAAATCACAAGTTTTGGTCTAAACATTTAAACAGACGAAAGTACTTAATAATGTTGTAAGTAAGTACACTTACCTTAATTTAAATAATGGCAAAAAATTGTCTTTCACCTTCACTAGAACTAATAAACTTAAGGGAGATTATTTAAAAAATAAATCTTATACGAGAGAGCGTTTTTATATTCGCGGAATGGGGGACAAGGGGTGGAAATAAAGAACCAAATTATTTTTCTTTTTCAATATATTCACCTGCAAGACGGATACATTTTTCACATCTTTCAATTAATTTATTTATACCCTCATAAAAAAATGATTTTCTTTATCTGCAAAATACGCCGAAACTGCCTCCTTGACTTCATCATCGGCAGTAAATTTTTTACCCCGCAGGAAACAGGTAATAATCACTCGGGGCCAGGTCTGGGCCTTATGCAGGGCAGCTAACGCAACGCGGCTCTTGTGGACGGGCGCGTTGTCGTGCAAAAGCAGAACACCTTTTGTCAATTTTCCCCGTTTTTCTCTTTAATGGCTTCTTTTAGTCGCTCTAATATTGAAGCGTTATTCTCCGGTTATAGAAACACCTTTAATAATCAATCAACAATATTCCTTCCGAGTCCCAAAATACCGTTGCCATGAGTTTCCCAGCCGATTGTGACACTTTAAATATCTTGGGAGGTGCTGTGCCCTTTTTATGCCACTGCATGGAGTCTTGTTTGGACTCAGGTTCATAATGATGAACCCAAGTTTCGTCTCCAGTAACAATTCCACTCAATACACCATCCTTGTCTTCATTACAGAGGTCCAAAAATGCACGCGAACACTCTACGCGCTGTTGTTTTTGCGGCGGCGTAAACCCATCTTGCGCTGACCTTAACATTGATCGTGTAGGATTTTAAAAATTGTTGTATCGGATTTTTCTGCGAGATGTTTTTTCTTTAGTCGAGCATCTTCGAGTACAATTTGTTCAACTTTTTGGATAAGTGCTAGCGTGGTCACTTCAATGCTCCTGCATGGCCTCGGGTCGTCTTCAAGGGATTCCCTTCCTTGTTTAAATAAACTATGCCACTTGTACACCATGGTTTTTCCTGGACAAGAGTCGCCGTAAACCAATGACATCTCATTCATTATGGTCGCGACTGATTTTCCTTGCCTGGTAAAGAACTTTATAACGGCACGATATTCGATTTTTTCCATATTTCACTTTTCACTCCTGATTATGTTACTTGGTTGACGATAGCTCAAAGACTAACTGTCTAATAACAATGAAACTTTGTATTTATACTAATCATGAGTCGCTGCACAGGCCACGCCCCCAATGCGCCTACTCACCCCTCTACAACCCGCTCATTCGGCGAATATAAAAACGCTCCCTCGTATTTTATAAATTTTCATATTAGAAAGTGTTCAGTTCTACTTTGTAGAAATATTTATTAATTGTTTACTAACTTCACTAACTTATTGATTTTGTTATTATCAAATACAGGCAGCGCTCATTTAACGTACAATTGCTACCATAAAAAGGTTTACGATCTAAATCACAAGTTTTGGTCTATATTTTTAGGTCGTGTCGTAACGATATCAAACTAGAAAGAGACTCTTATATATTTCATTAAAAACAAAACGAACGATAGTGTGCATAGTGTGTAGTACAAGTTTGGTTTCATTTTCGACCTGATAACAAAAAGCTTCAATACTACTGCATTCTCTCTCTCTCATTTTACTCAAGACGTGAATATGTTGAAATAACGAAGTGTCATTTACTCGAAATACTTTTTTATTTAACTTAGCAGGATTTATTCTTGAAGTAATCTTTAGCTGTAACATTTTTTAAATGGTAAACTTGTGCATTGCAAATAGGTGACTAAAAACAGTAATTGAATGAATGCCTTTCTATGGACTGAATGCATTAATATAAATTATTAGTTAATATTTGATGAAGGTAAGGATGATGGAGCCTGTGGTTGATTAACTTAATCAGTTAAGGTTGATACATAACCCCTTTCTACATTAATTTTCGTATTCTGTATACGTATTTCGACAACTAAGTTGTCATCATCAGCAGATGTTTAATCACAGTGGCTCATCTGGAAAATTATGGCAAAAACCCGCACGAAACAAATTCCGTACACGATCTGTACCGTCGAAAGCCAACACGCCCACTGTACATCCCTTTCACGTAATTTTAAAGAAAATTGTATTCTAATCTTAAACTATCCTAAAATGGGGTACCTGCATGCGTTTACAACATCCTTCCTTGTAAATTTTTTTGTTAGTTTTAAATGTAAATTGTATAATTCTAGTACTAATCTACTTCTTTTACTGTACAGACATTTCATTTCCATTTTTAACCATTTCATTTTCGCATATGAAATGACTTTCTCATTCATTCTACAATTCGATGTAGCTTTTATTTTAATAAATTTTGCATTTTTACACCGTTTCAAGAAATTAATATCTGCACTTAATAATTTAGCTTTACTGTGTATCTAGTGAAATGTGTTGAACTCCTTTGACCGAGAAGTCGTCTTGAAGGTAATTTTGGTGGTAAACTATGTATCAGTGTTGAAGGTATGTTATTTAAGTTACTTATTAATGAAGAAATAAAATTTATTCATACTTTCACATGTTAAATGCGATATTTTTAAAGAAACGTTGCTTAGAATTTCTTTTCTGGACGTAACATCCAATTACGTATATGTAGGAAGATTGATGAATTAAAAGCTTTGCACATCTGAAAGTAGATATTTAAAAAAATCATTAAATTCTTTGATTTCTTCCAAACATGGTGTTCTGTGTTGTCCTAGGAAGAAATCAAACAAGTTAATGATTTTTCCACTTCTACATTCAGACGTGCAAAGTTTCTAATTCTTCATGCTGGCGAAGACTTTACTTATATCAAATCATACGTAAATAAGGAAGTGCAACAAATTTCCATCGTCTTGTAAGCATGCTATTATCCGATCATACTTCAAAGACATAATATGGTCACTCTAATCTTTCTAATATGCAAATATAAACCAAAACTTGTGATTTAGATCGTAAACTTTTTTGTGGTAGCAACTCCATGTGGATTATTAAATAATCGAAGTAGGCATGTAACACTACAGATTAATTGCCTATGGTGCACTCCATAACAGAAGTACCTAATTGAAATTTTTTTCTCCCATGTTGCACATGAAAGCAAGCCGTATTGATCTCACTTCTATCATTATTTTTTTCTCTAAATTTCTTTTTTTTCCGGGACGATTACCACGGAATCTCGTTATTCGTAATTCCAATAAACCGTACTACGCCGTACTAAGCGTGCCCGCCAATGTTTTACAGTTGTCTGTCCGGATTCGTTCGCTCACGACAAGTCCAGATTAAATTTGTACATATCCTCATGTTAGGTAAACGCAAGCCACTTTGGCCTGTGTGTACCACGCGGCGAAAGTCATTTTTCCGACTTGAGTTGCACGGAAAGCGACAGACACTTGCACGCGAGTCTCTATAAATTGCATCGTTAAATTATCTGCCCTGTCGTAGCGTAGACAGTCATTTAAAGTTATCGTGACGCAGTGTGTTTTCTCGCAAATTTATTTACAAACGATTTTTTCATGCTTTAAGGATGATTAATGTGGAAATTTAAGGAAAATCCCGTTAACTTTGCTTTTTTAAATTGGTCTGCATTAGGAAATGAGTACCACGGATGCTATCATAACTTTACTATTCAGGAACGATAACTATTTTGTAAGAGCTTCATCGAAATTATTTCTAGACTAAAGCCTGAACAGCACCAATTCTGTTTGAAATTTTTTTGCTTGAAGGTGTAGATAATAGTCTCATGGGTCTATGTCGTTGATATTTTTATTGCGATGAAGCGTCATCCACTTTCCAGTCAGCGTACGTTGTTTTCTGGATATGCAATTTTTATGAAAATTGGCGGTTAGTGTAGTACTCTGTGGGAATCTATGCGTATGCAGAGTACCCATTTTCTATCTCCGAATATGAGTAGCTTTCTTGGTATTGAAGATACAGTGTCGGTTAAACTGCTAAAGTCGCTCAGACATTCGCGGAGTATGTCGTTTGTTGATAACTTTTTGAGATATTTAGAAAAAAATTTATATGTCTTCGTAACCACTGAACATAAAACAAAATTAAACATGGCATCTGGTATATATTTCTAAGTAGATTTATTCATGGCACACTTGGTTTTCAAGACGTAATACAAATTAAAAACAATACCTCCCTCTTTCGTTTAAACATACGAGTGTACGTACGAAATAACAAGCGCGTGTTCATCTCACTAAAGTTACCAGTGCGTAAATAGACGAGCATTTTAAAATATCGGCCAATTGCCATTACATGAGTGTTAAAAAAATCATTCAAATGTTAATAATACTCTGTTTGCTACGCGTTTCAAGGAATTCAGTTGTCAATAGGTAAACTTGTGTTTTTAATGAACGATTCTTTGTGGGCTTATAGATCCTTATCACTTCTAACTGTTCTTCTTCCCGTAATACCATGCTTTATTATTTTACAAACTATGCTGTAGGAAATACCAGTTAACTTCGACGTTCTAAATATAATGATTTTCTGTAATTTCTGCCTTTTTTGTAAATTATTATACACATTAGCAGTATTTATATTGTCCGTCACCGAACCACAATTATTCGTATTTATTTCATATTGCTTACCTTCATGTTTTCGTCCCAGGGTTTCCACAATTTCTTATAATAAAATATATGGTTTCTCACCTTACAATTAATATTTTGCTACTAATGGAAGTTTATATGAACTGTATTATTTAAATGTAAGAAATGTTGAGCCATAATTTAATTTTAATTATACGATGTTAAGCAATGACTATTAAACTGAATTACCAACACTAATATGCATAAATAAACAAATCAAGTTCATTTACTTAGGCACAATTAATTTAATACCGCTCTGTCTATTAAAGTAAAGAAACAACTCGCGTTTTAAATGTGTTTACGTTTCATTAAGCCCTCATCGCAGGGGATACTTTAAAAGTACCCGCCATTTAGTCAAATTAAAATATCTTGAAACGAACTATACATTGAGGGTTCAATAAAAGGCTATTGCCATGGTCATTACATCAACATCTTTGTAGTTTCAGTCTCTCACGTTTAGTACAGAATTTTCTATATGTACACTACCGGTCATATTTATTTGCCCACCCTTAGTTTTAGCCAAAATTATTAAACTATCAAATGTGTACTGAAAATTTATTTATTGTACCAATACAATAGTGTAAAATAAACATAAAATAGTTACATTTTTCTTATATAAAAACTTTATCATTAATTATTATTAAATTTTGCTCTCATCAATTTGCCCACCTTTATTTTTGATAATTGCGGCACATAACCGCGGAATCCTTTCAATTAATTTTTGCCGTGTATCTTCTGCAATTTGTGCCCAGGCTTCTTGAAGTTGTTCCCACAGTACAGTGGTGGATGATAGAGCACGTTCTCGAACCTTCCGGTCCAATTCTTCCCAAAGAAGCTCTATTGGGTTCAGATCAGGACTTTGAGTTGGCCATACCATTATAGAGATTTGCCCTTGCTCTTCTAGTTGACGCAAGTAATCGCCACGCAATCTAGAAGTGTGTTTCGGATCGTTGTCCTGTTGAAATACAAAGTTTTCGCCAAGAATCCTTAGTCCTGAAGGAACAGCGTTATTTGCTAAAATTTCCTTGTAGCCTTCTTTTCTTAGGATTCCCTCAATTTTGACGAGATCGCCTACAGATCTTCCACCAAAACACCCCCAAATCATTACTGAACCTCCTCCATGTTTTACGGTAGGCACGATACATTCTGGCAGTACTCTTTCTCCTGCGGATCTTCTTACGAATATTCGCCTTTTACTACCGAAAAGTTCAAACTTCGATTCATCTGTCCACAACACATTATTCCACTGATCAATCGTCCAATTCTTATGTTCTTTAGCCCAATTTAGTCGTTTTATCTTGTTTTGCTTTCGTAGTAGTGGTTTTCGCAGAGCAATTCTTCCGTATAAACCCGCTTGCCTTAACCTTCTCTGTACCGTGAACACACTAATCACACTAAACACACTAATTGGTTTAGCACGCGCTCTATTCATTTCAGTAGCAATTTCTGGTGCTGTTTTTCGTCTATCGCGTCTACTTATCCGTATTAGATGCCGGTCATCTGCAGATGTCGTCGCTTTGCGTCAACCAGATCTTCTTTTGTTGGAAAATGTACTACTTTCTTTAAATTTTTAACGTTATAATCAACAGTTCTGCGATTGAAGCGTAATTCTTTTGCAATTTCGCGATTACTTTTACCCGTACGATGATAAGGAATTATCATAGCACGCACTTCAACAGATAATTCCTTCGTCTTCGGCATTGCATTAAAATATTCACAATAACTCTCTATTTCACTCTTTTCGCAACAAAAGATGAATGATAACTGACGTAAAATTTATTTTCCTTTTTGAATAACACATCCTAATATTGTAATTAGTTAGTACAATAACACAATATTGGTAATGCCTGTCGGAAATGCAGGTAAAACTGTTAATACTGTAGGGATTAGTCTATATAATATTTATGGTATTTTTCCAATTTATGACACCTTTACGATATATCATAAACAATTTAAGATTTTCGTAGAAGTTCATATGGAATTACTTCCACTAATAATATTGTTGAATAATTATAATACAGATTTTTCGAAAGATAATCCGTATTTCAGGAAACACATAAAATTGGGGTGGACAAATAAATATGACCGGTAGTGTATATGTACCGTGGTTTATATGTTGATTTAGGCAAATAAAGGCTATTGATTATCATTACTATTATTAAATTAAATAAGATATCACTTAAGTTGAAGTGCCGTTATAAATTTCGCTGTTTTAAATTAGTGTTACTGAAAATATTTTCTGTAAAAGTTATAATAATTTTTCCTAATATTTATCTATCTATATCTAATAATAGATTTTTCAGTTGTCTTTATATTTAAGTATTAACTTTCCGAAAATATTTTCAAGAATGAACATTTAATAGTCTACGTGGAACTATTTATAAAAATGTCTGTACGTGTATAATATTTCAAACTGAATGAACAGTTTCTTCATAATTATTTTTGTTTAACATATCTTGATACTTATGAAGACTGACTAAATAAGTTTCGATTCCAATGGAGGCAAGTTGTATGTGTTTTTATAATAATAGTGAATATAGTGAAGGGTACAATTGCATTATTTGTATTTTGATTTATTTAGTAAACGAGGAGTTAAATACCAATTAATTTTCTTTAAGTATTGTCACACAATTAATCGTTTCTATAAAACTATTTCGTATTGGAATTTTGTTGGGTAATCAAAGAAACGCTATTACGTTGATTGACAACAAATTCGTTTACAATAATAGCAAGGGAGTAACTTAACGTTCCGATCATCCCATATTTTTATTTTATATTTATAGTTATTTATCGTGGAGGTCTTTTATATATATATATATATATATATATATATATATATATATATATATATATATATGTAGATATACGTCCTTCCGCGAACGCATCATTGTATTTCGTATAAACGACTTTATCATGCGAACCAGCGAGCATCGATCAAGCGAAGTTATAAAGGGCCAAGGAAGCACATCTTCGGTTTCATTTGATACCCGGTCTTCTTATAATGTACAGTAGTTCGACGCCTAGAAAAGCTAAGTTAGGCACGGGTTACCTGGCCCGGCCCAAGTTAGGTGCCCTAAAAAATACTTACACGAATAAACCTTCGTCGAGGCCATCCAGCGGTTACGGTTCAGATAAACGAAAAAAAGTCAGGTTAGTTTTAAGATTTTTGCGTGTCTTAACATAGCTTTTAATATACCTTCATTGGTGTTTAGAATATTTTTTTTTGTTGAAAATTGATAAATGGGGTTATATAATTGCATTCATGTTTGCAATAAATTTTGCAAAAGAAAAATAATAAAATGTTACAGTATTGCTTAGTTTTTGTACATTTTTAAAATTTTAATATTCGAACTTAAAAAAAATGTAGATCTGGTATTATTTTAATTTAGTTTAACTAATAACTCAGTGGGATATATCTTAAATAATCTTAATACAGAAATTAATTTAAAATTAAAACAGGTACTAGAAATAATTAAAAATTTGACGTAATCTTTAATAACAATCTATTCTAGTATATCTGCTCTCGTAATGAATTTGAATTAAAAACTGAAACTGAAAAGCGTATTTTAACAAACAATTATGCGCTTTAACCGCTTTTTTACATGGTATATTTGCTGTAAGAAATTCCTGAAAAAATTTTGTGATGAGACTCGAACTCACGATCTCATACTTGCCGGGCAAGTATCTTACAATTTGAGTCTGCTAGCATGCCATAAATTACGTTATAGAAACAGATATTAAATAAAGCCCATCGTAGGTTATTAATTGCATATAATTATGCGCGATGTGAAACTAAAATTTTTTATTTTTTTCCTCTTACACTGTATATAAATATGTTATAGTATAATAAGACGCTTGCCCGATAAGCATGAAATCGTGAGTTTGAGTCTCACCAGCGAGTAGGAAACTTTTTCAAAAATTGCTACAGTAAAATGTAAAAAAGCGGGAAGAATTGTAATTTTTTTAAGCGTCTGCTTTTTTAATTTTCACCTAGCAAGTTTGAAGTTCTTTTTAATTCGAAAAAAGGAAGCCTAGACTACCAAATACTACCAAACATTATAAATCATTTTAAGACAAAAATTAACATGATTTAAAAACATGAAATTTTGTGTACACTGTTCGATTCTCAAAACGCTGAAGAAACTATACGATAATACTTTAGTAATTAATTCCAATATTCAGAAAATATGCGTTTACTATTACTACAATTATAAAAATGTCTGTATACAAGTAAATTATCAAATTAATTTTAAAATTTAGATACGAAATTGAAATCGACAGAGACGTGTTATGATAGGTTCACATAAAAAATCATAAAAGTGTCATTTCCTACTGAAAGTAACGACTTAGTTGTTGATACACGTATCTATGATACAAATATTAATGTAGTTAGGGATTTTTCTTAACTTTTTAATAAATAATTTGGGTTTAAGAAAAAATAATATTATGCAATAGAACAATTGTACATTTAACAAATAAATAACATGAAAAATATTTGGAAAGGTTACATTCTACGTAGTAGAAAGGGGATATTGTAATTGCGCTGGTGGAAAGAACACATTCAGTTAACACAACCGTTCTATTCACCTATTAGTAATGCGGCGACATTAAAAAAATTTGTGTAAAAAAGTAAAAGATTTCTTCAAGACATAATACTTTTGAAACGAATAAAAATGTGTTTCGAGCAAGTTATTTCAACATGTTTCTGTCATGAATAAAAACAGTTTAGTGTTTAAAATGTAATAATAACTTGTTAATATAATATCTTCTGTGGTACAAAGAAGAAAGTGAGCTTATTAAAACAACAAAATAAATATGAGTATATAAAGTACCCACCGATGTAGTTAATCAAAGCTATTGGCAAAAAATACATAGATTGGCTTGTAGACAAGTTTTATTATATTAAAATATGTATCGGTGACCTATGATATGATTCCCACAGCTTAAGGATGTGTTACTGAAGAGTTAAAATGGTTAAAAATGTCTAACGAACACGCCAAAGCTCTATGGTAATTGAGTTACAAACAACTGGAGTTTTAGATAATTCTAGTAATGCAGGTATTACGTAGCTCTGTTAATTTCGTTGTTATTAAAAAGGGATTTATTTGTGTTAGTGTTCGTGAAATTACGAGACATTCTAATAATAAAACTCAAGTACCTTATCGCTGAACTTGTAATGCTGGATAAATGTTTATTGAAAGTCAACCTGCGTAGAATTCCTTTTTTCAATAATATCCTTACCGACGTAATAAAGAGAGTTTAAACAGTTGATTTTCCTTGTATATATTACAACGGAATTTAAATATTTTTAATTTAAATTCGTTAGTAAGACACCAGTTATGAATAATTTCAAAATTTTTTTGTAGGAACTCTACGTCAATTGTATTCTTAATGTTAAGGTATATTTTAATGTCATCCGTACAAGCCAATACATTACATTTAAGAGATATTAGATTATCAATAAATAAATAAGTGGATCAAGTTTCGAATCCCGAGGGACTTCAGATGTCAAATGAAAGAGTCTAGATTTGTATTCATTGCACATATGTAACATAGTTTTTCCTATCTAACAAATATGACCTCTTGAATCCGATCGGAGAAATACTAAATCCAAAGTACGACACCTTCTGCAAAAGTCCGTCTAAATATTGGGTTGGCAATTAAGTACTCTCGGTTTTGTAGTATAAAATAAAATACTTTTTTTTTAAACAAAGAATAGTTTTTAATCAATTATATATTTTCCATTTTGCTCAATGACCTTTTGCCATCTTTCTTTCAGCTGCACGATTCCGCGCTCATAAAATTTCTGGTCCTTATCAGCAAAAAACTGAACCAGGTGCGAGTGAAGGTCATCGTCATTTGTGAAAGTTTTACCATTCAAAGAATTCTGCAAACTTCGAAATAAATGGTAATCAGATGGTGCTAGATCAGGGTTGTATGGGGGATGTGGCATCACTTCCCAGCCAAGCTCCAATAGTTTCCCACGAGTTGCCAAAGATGTGTGAGGCCTCGCATTATCTTGGTGGAAAACTACCCCTTTCCGATTTGACAATTCTGGCCGTTTTTCTTTGATTGCTTCATCCAGTTTTATTAATTGTTGACAGTAAACATCAGAATTGATCGTTTGGTTCCTTGGAAGCAGCTCAAAAAACACAACACCTTTGTAATCCCACCAAACTGACAGCATGATCTTTTTTGGATGCAATTCAGCTTTCGATGTGGTTTGAGCTGGTTTATCGCGTTTGCTCCATGATCGTTTTCGAACTATGTTACTGTACAGGATCCATTTTTCATCACCAGTGATGATTCTTTTTAAGAAAGGGTCGGTTTCATTTCGTCTAAGGTGCATATGGCAAAAGTTGATTCTTTGTGTTAAATGAATTTCTTTCAATTCGTGAGGTACCCAAATATCAAGATTCTTAACAAGCCCAAGACATTTTAAATGTTTTTCAATTGTTGTGTGCGATACATGTAGCCTCTCCGCAACCTCTCGAACAGTTATATGACGCTCCTCTTCAATTATGACTTTGATTTGGCCATCATCAATTTCAGTAGGCCGACCAGAACGTTGCTCGTCTTTGAGGGAAAAATCTCCAGAACGGAATTTTTTATACCAATTCTGACACGTGCGCTCTGTTAAGTAATTAGCACCATAAACTTCACATATCTTTTTGTGAGCCGCTGCAGCTTTCTTTCCTTTACGGAAATAAAATAGTAAAATATGTCGAAAAATTAACCCACAACTAATAGCTTTAATAAAAATCACGCACTGCTTGCTTCTGAAGTTACGTCAATGTGACTAGTATCACGCGACAAATGGTAAAGTACAGCACTAATATACGTTATACAAAAAATAAAGCAACGCTCTCTATCAGTAAAAACCGAAAGTACTTAGTTGCCAACCCAATAACATCTAACTGACCACCATCGTCTAAGGTTTCAACTATATCTTGGATTATATTTGTTAAAGTAGAATGGTTTTTCATAAACCCATGCTATGATGAAGAAATAAGGGGGAGACATTTAAATGAGATGAATTTATAGAGAACGGACTCTAAAATTTTATTAAAAACAGAAATTATTGTTATCAACCGATAAATAGCAATATCATTAACATAATATAATGACAAATTTGCTTTACCTGTTTAGTTTCTCTGCCACTTTCTCCTCCCTCACCAAAACGTTACCGAACATTCAAATTACTTTATTTTTTTTTTTTATAAAAAAATGAGGCACGTGGAAAACGCTAAAATATTGAGACAAACTGAAGTTAGAATTATTTTAAAACAAAAAACGATTCGTTAGATTTATAATAATTAATTTGCGATTTCTTTCCATCATAATCTTGAATAGGAAAAGTCTTACATTAAATCTAGGCTTCATTCAATACCACAAAATTGAAGATGACAGTATGTGCTCTTTAAGAATTGTCTACATAGAATAATCAATGTTACACCAGGCTAACTCCTCAATAATTCAATACATATTTCGAACGAGTTTCTTTTCAAATATTATCTTAATTTTGGTTTACATATTTAAAAATCGATTTGTGCATATTTTCTTGAGAACGTGTGTGTTAGGAGCATTTGTTTGTATTTACCGGCGATGTAAATGCATATAGAGAGAACTGGCCCGCCCGATTCGCAGAAAAATATTGATTGTCAGTCCTTCCACGATAGTTGGACTTAATACATACAATAAATGTTCTTCTAGTCAGCACAAAACACGAATAAAATGTACTGTGTACGTCTTCGAAGTTTGTTTTAAATTATGTGGTAAGTAGAGGTGAAAAATTCATTTAAAATTTGTTGGTATACTTTAATTACATGTTTTTATGTGTAATTTTTTTAAATTTTAAAATTACCTTCCATGTCTTGATTGACGCGGCCTTCTATATGATACTACAATAACCATTTTTTTTTTTTTACATTTTTTTCATTATTTTTCCTTATGATTCAATAACTTTTGAGAATTTCATTGTTGCAAAAAGATTACTGCATATCTGCCAGATACAGTTGCAACAAACAATGAATTATCTAAAGTCTGTGGCGATTCTAATCTAATTTACCGCTGATCTGAATATGTGTGACTTTAGATGCGCCAATGCTTCGAATCGCTAACTGCCATTAGTGTAAAAATATTCAAGGCAGGACGTTTTGAATCAACTAAGCCTTTTTCAAATTCTTTACTTTGGTTTAACAAAGCTAATTTGGAAATTTGCAAAAATACCTTAATTAATTTTAAATAAAAAAATATGTAATGACGGTGCTCGTAAATTCGAGAATGAACAAAAATAGTTAAAATATTCATAAGTTATTTTTCCAAGGCGCCAGCGTTGTTAACATAATTAACTAGTTGCGTTGTTAACATAATTAACTAGTTTCGTTGCTAACTTACTGAATAAGTGTCGAATTTTTACAAGAAACTGGTAATGATGTTATCTCCGTCTGAAATTATACTCTCTTCTCGTACTACTTATCCAATTGTTTGCGATGTTTGTAATTACTCGTTCATTTCTCCTGCAGGAAACCGAGTCTCTCTAAACTCGAATACAAGAAAAAACCAGATTACGCAGATACCGCCTACCGTGATGCTGTCTCCCGACTGCGAATTTTGTTGGCCGAAAGCTACGTTCCCGTCCGAAGACCACTGAGAGAACTCGACAGTGCGGGCGAAGAAACAGATAACCAGTCCGTCATCAGCGGGGGCAGCAGAAATTCCAGAATAGGCAGGTCTCGCTATCATTCGCCACTGACGCCGAGACGTAACAACTACCATTTGACGACGCCTCTCCGTTCGACAAACGTGAATTTGATCGATAATTCGGAGAAATCTTTGGGGTGAGTCTTAGAAAGTGAGTAGATGTGGGAAACTTTTGTGGAAGTGGATATGAAGAGGCTTTGTTCAGATATTCAGAACTGATAACTTTTAACTGATAAAGAGCAGCAGTGAACAGCTAACAAAAGCTTTTAACTAATAAGGAGTAGCTCTAAACTGAAATAAGTAGATACTGAACTTTTCTGAATGGATAATGAACACATAAGCTTTGAACTGATGATAAAGAATGACTTTAACTGCTTCCAATCAACTATAATGGGAACGTAGCTTTCTGAAGATGATAATTATTAGTTCATAGCAGTTCAGTGTCTTTATCGGTGTTCTTTATCAGTTGAAAGCATGTAGTAAAGAGTATTCGTCAGTTCTGGATGTCTCGATTAAGCATCTTTATATATACTTCCGAAAAACTCGCACACTGAACTGTCCCCATATCTATTAAAGTGCACTGTTAATGCAATGACTCCTTGAATGTTTGGATATAGTATTTGATGTCAGAATAAAATCGAATGTTATTTTGCAGAGACTGTCATTCGAAATGGGATAGCGGAAGTCACACGGCACCCCCGGAATTGATGTCCTTCATAGAGCGTCAAGAAGAATATATAGAACAATTGGAAAGAGAATCGCGATTTTGCCGGGTATGTTTGAAACTATTCTTTTAATGAAGTATAAATACGCAGGGTTATTTAAAAATTAAGTTCCCAGTTCGAAATGGTTTTAACTTTGACAAATTTTTAGATTCTGCAAAAAAGAAACACCAAAAGGTTTTATTTTTAAATGGAAAAACAAAATTATTGTCAGTTCTCGAAAAATTATGAACTTATTTTGAATAATCCTATGCTTTAGATTTAGAGTTCGTTTGAACGAAAGATTAAGGGGTCGTTATTTCGTTCGTTTCAACGAAAGAGGGAGGTTATGCTTATTCTATAATTTTTCTGTATTGAAAATGAATGACGAGCCAACAGATAATCATTCATTAATAACACAAGTTTACCTGAAGAGAGATAGATTCCTTGAAACGAATGTTATTAACATTTGAATGTTCTTATAACGTTAACTTTATGACGTTTCTATGATTTATAGAATTTTAAAGCTTAAATTTTTACAAGCCGAATGCTATTTGAAAACCACAAAGGTTATGTGAATAAAGAGAAATTTTGAATTATATGTTTCGATAGTTGAAGCATTTTTTCGTTTTTTAGTTTTAACGTTTGTTTCGTTGTCGTTTCAAAGACATTTACATGCTAAATTTCGAAAACTGTTTCACGATTATAATTTCACCATTTTCAGGATGAATTGTCGAACATGCTCGGTAAGGTTAAAGACGTAATATCAGAAAATGAAAGTCTGCACGAGAAACAAAAGTCGAACCTTTTGAAGTCCGTTTTTGACCATTTGGAAACTGAAACAGAAACGGAAACTGATCCGGATATTAACAAGAGCGTAAGTAATTTTTTTCCAAACCGAAAACAAATTCCTTCAATTAAAATTTCTAGTTATTAAAGTCACCCAAACATTCGATCAAACACCGCCACCTGGAGGGACCAACTATAGTTTTCGAATCTCGTATTTCTGAGTTAGAGGCCCAGCTGACTCAGACAAAAATCGACCTGAAAAAGGCCCAAGACGAGAACGAAACTTTTAAAAGAAAACTGGCCGATGGAATTTATGGAGAAGGCTTGGACGCTTGCAAGAAGCAAGTTGAGAACTTACAAAGGTTTTTACAATTTTCTCATTTAGCAGTTAACCACAAAAGCAAATATACAGGTGGCTTTTTAGAGAACATTCTTCGTTTCTTTGTTTCAGGGAGAAAGCAGTTTTGCAAGACACGGTTTCCAAGTTACAGAGTACGTTGACTATATTAAGAGACAAAGAGAATAGCACTTGCGATCAAGTGAAAAGGAGTTTGGACGTTGCCGAGCAGGCGCAGTACGAGAAGACGGCAGCCGAACATGAAATAAGGAGATTGAAAGACGAATTGGAGAGACAACATGGTAAACTGAGAGATGCCATCAACGAACAGGTAAACATTATTTATCAATAATCCTTGGGACCATTTTTATATTCTTGGACTAAGCAGGGAAACAGAAGATTAAGGCATTGGCAATTTTTTTTAAATGTAGTTCCCTTACGTTGGAACACTGTTATTAATCCATTGTAAACAATTTTTATGCTTTTGCTTATACTTTAACAGCCGCTCGGAGAACAGTAGCTGCAAGTTCAAGTCGTGTTCACTATATACTAGAGGAGTTGCTCGGAGAACAGTAGATGCAGGTTCAAGTCGTGTTCACTATATATTAGAGCAGTTGCTCGGAGAATAGTAGATGCAGGTTCAAGTCTTGTCCGCTGCAGAAAATTTTTCATTAAATTTCTGTAAATAAAACGATGTAAGAGCAGGAAAAAGTTAATTTTCATCCTTTCACTTCTTCACAAAATAGTTTCCGACCACTGCTTGAAGTTCATCATCGTCCCTAAAATTTTGTCCCCTAACTTTTTTTCGAGATTTGATAACAAAGAAGTAGTTACAAAATACTAAACACATCAGCAAGATGTGCCTTTATAAGTCTCGACTTGTGTATGGGTGCATTGTTCATGGAGCAACAAAACATCAAAACTCATCACTGTCTTTCGTTGTTACACTTTAATAGAATCTCTGAGGCTGTGCGTTAATCTTACATAATACTCGCCTGTTACTGTGCTACCTCATTTCATACAATCAAATTCAAATACAGTTGCTATTATTTTTCCTGTCATGTAAAAAATGTGCCTTTAAATTTATTTGGAATGCTGTTCTTTCTATGTCATCGCATCAAATCTTGTATCGACTCAAGATCATTATGACGAACCCATGTTTCATCCCCATCGACAAGCTTGTTGATATTTAACTTGGTTTGTCACCTTAAAGTCTCAAAACTTATTCAGACGTCTCGCACTTGGAATAAGTATTCGTAGAACTCACTTTGTACCAACAGTAGTTCCCGAAATTCCTAGTAAAGTTACTAATCACCACTTCTTCAGACTTCTACTCTTACGTTGTTAAACACTTGTTTTTTCCATAACATCTTGTACGAATAATCAGATCAGCGTATGCGCTAAAGGGTATCTAATTAAAGATAAACATAGTGGAAGATTGTATCAAAATTGAAAACTGTTCAGTCCAGGAACATAAATACTCTAAGAATTGGAAAATAAGTTGATGATATATCGACCAATAAAGTTTGAAGTAGAGCTATTGATTTTAAAATATATCTCTGTGCAAAAGCTAATAATAGATTCATACATCAGCAAGTAATTCCTAAAATTACTTTGATAACAACGAAGGCTAGTATATTGAATATATGATCAAGGTAGTCCAGTAGCACGAAATATAAATCCAATTCATTCAGTGAATGAATGCTTTGAATCGAATCTAGGGCTTCCGTAAGAGGCTATCTTAGGGCTTTTATTATTTGGTAAAGATTATTCTTAATTTGTTATGCGCACATTTTATCAATTTGAGAGTCGACGAATTGGAGACGAAAGAAGCGCAGTAGAGAGACGTTATTCCCAACAAATAGAGCAGTTAACTGCCGAATTGGGCGTCCAGTGGGAACAGACGAACAAGCTTCAGCTAGAATTGGATAAACAACGACGTGAAAATGCCGATTTAAGGAGAGAACTGGCTCAGAAACAGGCCCATATCGACGATCTTAAGAAGGACATGAGCAACAAAATTAGTAAGTACTTGATATACTTGAAGGCGACGATTACTTAATAATTAAAAAAGACGGTTGAAGCAGTAGTGGTCCAACAATACATTTGAACCCTGCCATATGTTTCCTTCCAGTTTCACTGCAATCGGACATTGGGGTGAGCGGTGCCGAAAAGAGCTCGCTCGAACAGCAAATTTCTACGCTGCAGCTGGCGAACGAAAGACAAGAGAGGCAAGCCAAGCAAGAATCTTTGAGACTGCAGGCCGAAATGCAGTCATTGAGGCAGAGATTGGACAGAGCTGACGCCGATTTGATACACAGCAGAAGAGAAAATATACGTCTCACTGAGCAAGTTGCTACTTTGGAAAAGGAGGTGATTTAGTTTTGTCTTATGAAATATTGATTAAATGATTAACTGATGTGGCCTTTACTTGATGAAAATTCATAACAAAATCAAACACAAAAATTCAGTTGTGTGACTTTCACAAAATATTTTTACAAAAAAGAAATTCTTCGCCAACACTGTGATTTCTTCAGACTAAGAACTAAACCTAACAAGAACGAAATATATTCTAGTCAATTAAACTATTTTCAGGGTTGGAGTGATGTACACAGTGTCGCAGGGAAAACCGAACTTTTTTAAAATAGTAATTCTTAATGGCGCCATCTATTAAATAAAATATGCGTCGGTAAGGTAGATCTTGTTAATTGAAAAACGCTTGTGTGTTTGTAGAATTTACAAACACAAGCATTTTTAAATTAACGATTTCTTTTTAATTGTGTACTTGCCAAAAGACTTCAAGTAATAATTTATGAAATAACCAAGTAGATTTGGATAATACTCCGCTGTTAAACTTATTTTCTTGTAATTGTATATCACCACCATCCTGAAAATTGTTCAGTTGACTAGAATATATTTCGTTCTTGTTAGGTTTTTAATCTGAAGAAGTCACAGTGTTGACGAAAGAAATTTTTTATTAACAAAGATATTTTGTGAAAATCGCACAACTGAGTTTTTGTGTTAAAATATTAATTAGCTCACTTGTTAATATTCTTGTTATTTATCTCTATTTGCTGTAGTATACATTTTACTTTGAAAAGACAAAGTATCTAATGATTACGATGACTTAACTTATTACACAGGCGAAAATGAACGAAGCCCTAGCGGACGAACGAAACAAAAGGACGCCTAGCAGTTGCGGTGGAGATATTATGGCTTTGCCTCCGCCAAAAGAAGATCGGGAAAAGGAATTATCTACGATGATACAAGACATAGAAACTAAGCACGGTAAGCCTATTCAATATCTATCTTCTTTTATTCAGTTAAAAAGAAACAAAATAAAAGCAGACGTTAATCCATGAGTTGAATTTGAATTTTGCTGGATTCGCAGTCAGTGTATCAATGTTTCAACGAGAATTAATATATTTATACAGAATAATAACAATCAATCAAATAAACTAAATTTTCGTTTTAATTATCGCTATATAGGTTGTCGATGTTTTTTGCCATTAAAGAGGTCAATCTTATCAAAATTAATAATTCTATGAAGAAACTGTGGCAGGATGAATCTAAATTTAAGTAAGGTGTTACGCGACAATACGTGGGTTGTCTTTTAAGTTTTGCATATAGAACTGGAATAAAACAGTATATAGCTTTTAAAGACTTCATTGTTTTTCGAAGATTGATGCACTTTTGCATGCGCTCGAACCAACTCTGAAAGCAGTTGTTCCACTCGTTTGTTGGTACAGTCAAAGTTACATTGTCGAAGGCATCGACTACTCCTTCTGATGACTGGAACCCTTGACCACACAGCCCGTTCTTGATTTTCGGAAAGGTAAAGGAATCGTTGGGACTTGGGTCCAGACCGTACAGAGAACGATCTAACAATTCGACGTTTTGTTGCGTTAAAAATTCTATTGTCTTGCGTGCTGTGTGCGAACTTGCATTATCTTGGTGGAGGATGATTCGTCGTTCGGGGTTCGTTTTTTAAAACTCGGCGATGACTCGCGACAAACAAATGGTTGTATATCAATCGGTAGTACCAGTTTTTTAAGCTTGTAGAGGAATTGTTGCTACATGACTTGCTTTCGAGACAAATATCGCAACCACCTTTTTGGAGATCCTTAGAGAACGAATGACTTTTGTAGGCTCTTCTTCACCTTGGAACACCTAAACAGACGACTGGTGTTTATTTTCTGGCTAGTATGAGTAAATCCAAAATTCATTACCACTGACAATGTTGTACACGTTTTAAGAGTTTCCGGTGTTGAAGTGATCCAAAGTTTTTTTGACACCAGTTCACCCTAGCTGCTTTTTGTTCTTCGGCCAACAGATACGGTATCCAACGGGAAACTTTTTCACATACAATTCTTTATGCAAAATTTTTTGAATTGTGGTCTTTAAAATCCCCAATAATGCTTCAATCTGGCAATATGCTACATGCCGATCATCGTTGATAATTTTGCGCACAGCATCGACGTTTTCCTAAGTGACTGCCGTTTTTGGCGAACCTACTCTTGGATCGTCGTTAAGACTTATCCCTCCACGTTTGAATTCTCCATACCAACGAGAAATTGTTGACTGATGTGGTGCTTCATTGCCGAAAACACAAACCATTACAGCGAGGCATTCTTGTCAAGATAATTGTCTTCGAAAATTATAAAAAATTATTCCTCGAAAATGTTCTCGGTTTAATTCCATTTGTCAACTATGACAGTTCGTTGTAGCTACAATACTACACGTATCGCACTGAAGCTTTGAATTTAGGTTAACTAAAGATGAAGGTTAATTTTTAGTACTAACATTTAATTAGTGGCGTCCTCTATGTCCCACTATGCAAAACTTAAAAGACATCACACGTATGTTATGTATTCCCTTTCTGTTTCCATTACAAACGTGCTGATACATGGCATAGTCTTCCTTCCTTGTTTGAATTGCTTTAAATTCTGTGGTATTTGTATTTCCAAATGTTCTTGTAAGGATAAAAATTACTCAGGATTAATAAATAATTTGGACCAAATCGAGAAACGGCGTTTTGCTTTCATGCCTGTGCAGATTAGATAAAACATATTTAGACGGCTTTACTTTGGCATTTATTTTGTGAACGTTTCAATGGATCAAACTTATTTTACTTTGATTGATTGATTGATTATTGTACGGAACTGATATTAATGATGATATAATTTTTGCAGCGGCCACGGTGGCCGAATTAGAAGGCATGATCCACTCACAAAATCAACTCATGGAAAAACTCTCTAATGAATGTCACACCCTGACACAGAAGTTGGAAGAAGCGAACGTTAGACATAAGTAAGACACAAAAGTAATTCTTGCCACCTATCGAATCAGTCAGTAAATAAGGTAGATAGCGTAAGGAGTACAGTTAACATGTCTCTCTCTCTCTCTCGGTGCTGTTATTGAAACTGTGTGTGTGTGTGTTCAAAATACTAATTCGCTTCCTTGTGTTTGGTAGGGACGGTAAACAGCAAAAAAGAGTCCGATTTGCAGACAACCCGAACGACCAAACGCAAGGAACCAATTAAAATCGATGTCAGTGTCAAATTAGTGCCCAAACCTCGACAGGTCAGTTTCCAAAAGTTGTTTATCTGTGTTTTTGTCGTAACTGCATGGCTGTTGTTGTTCTGTAATCGTTTCTTTTAAATACAAAGCCGTGCAAAAATTTCAGTATGCCACGGTGCTTAAGTGTTTTTCTGATTTGAAATTAATAGAAGTGTCGTTACTCGTACCTAGTTGTCGTAAACGAATGAAACTGATTATTTTGTTTTTTTTTTCTAATAACTGTAGAGCCTTCGAGGTATAGACTCAAAGAGTCCATAGATGTTATAATTAAATATATAATCGAAAATGCACCACTTACAAAAAGTAATTGATCAATAATGAAGTATTTTCAGTCAAAATAATTAGAATTAAATCATTGCTACTGGACGCTGGATTTTCGATTGTTTATATTGCATAGTTTGATAAATAACATTTCGTGGAATATTTACATACTTCAATTATTAAATGTTACGTCCAGAATTTGGGATTAAGGAACACTTGTAGATGTGCTATGTTGTCAGTTCTTCCCCGTAAAAAAATAATTTTTTTTCAAATAATAATATACATTCCTTCAATCTATCGAGAGGTTAATAATAGGTCCCTTCACCACTTTTTTGATCTGCTACCAATTTATTTAACACATGGATCAATAAGTCCCGAGACTAACCCATAGATGGCGCTCGTAGTAAACCAGTAACCACGTCTTTCTAGAGTACTAACCTTTGCTTGAAACGTGTCAAAATTTTAAGTCGATCGGACCAGAAACAGCTGAGTTATCGAGGTTGGAGTAAAGTCGTTTTGTAGTTTGTTTAAACAATGGAAAAAACCGAGTTTCGTGTTCTGATAAAACATTGTTTTTTAATGGGTAAAAACACCACGCAAGCAAAACGATGGATTGAAAAATGTTACCCGGACTCTTGTCCATCAAAAGCAACGATTTGTCGGTGGTTTGCCGAGTTTAAACATGGTCGTACCGACACAAATGACGCGGAACGCTCGGGCAGACCTGTGGAAGCCGTTACACCGGAAAATGTGAGTGAAGTGACAAAAATTACAATGAAAGATCGTAAAGTGAAGCTCCGTGAGATTGCTGAGATGACACAGATATCATATGGAAGTGTATTTACTATCCTTCATGAAAAATTGAGCATGAAAAAGGTTTTTTCCAAGTGGGTGCCGCGATTGCTCTCGATGGAACAAAAACAGCAACGAGTCGATGATTCAGAAAGCTGTTTATCGCTATTTACTCGCAACAAAAAAGATTTCTTGCGTCGTTACGTGACCATGGACGAAACATGGATACATCACTACACTCCAGAGTCGAAGCGGCAGTCATCTGAGTGGCGCACAGCTGGCGAAAGCCGTCCGAAACGTCCGAAAACGCAGCAGTCAGCTGGCAAAGTCCTGGCGTCAGTTTTTTGGGATACACATGGCGTGATTTTCATTGACTACCTCGAAAAAGGTAAATCGATCAACAGTGATTATTATATTGACTTACTGGTGCTTTTGAAGGAGGAAATCGCAAAAAAACGACCGCACATGCAGAGAAAAAAATCCTTTTTCACCAAGACAATGCACCCTGCCACAAGTCGATGAAAACAATGGCAAAATTGAACGAATTGGGTTTTGATCTGCTTCCCCACCCCCCATATTCGCCAGATTTAGCCCCCAGTGACTACTGGCTCTTTGCTGATCTTAAAAAAATGCTCCAGGGAAAAAGATTTGGCTCAAATGAGGAGGTCATCGCTGAAACTGAAGCTTATTTTGAAGCGAAAGATAAATTTTTTTATAAACATGGTATTGAAAAATTGGAAAAGCGTTGGAACCATTGTATCACCCTAAAAGGTGATTATGTTGATGAATAAAAAAAAATTTTACAAAAAAAATGTTGTTTTCATTGTTAGTCTCGGGACTTATTGATCCATGTGTTAATAGTGGATTCCAGTTGCATAAGCTTTGTTCACCAAATTCCACCAGTTCACTTATCCACATATTATTGACTTCCATGGTTGACTATTCTAACGTTCAAATGTTTTCAAGAAGCTGTGAATTTGTATAGTTATATAAAGATCAAACTTCATTAGTATTTACCTTGAACTGTTCTTCAATAATCGTATCTAGATAGTACATAACTCATTTAAGCTGGTTTCAAGCAAATTACCTTTTAAGTAATTTATAACCAAGTCAGACATCTAGTTTAATATTTCGTCGTATCTGATATGTTCAGATCAGTTCTAAACAGACACGTTTACCTGTTGAGTGGCATAATGCTAACGTTGACATTTTCACAATCAGAAATTTTGTTTTTTATTAAATTTTCGTAACTTCTACAAGTCGAATTAAACCGATTTAAAGAAAGAAACATCACGACATGATCGTGGACTAAAAGTAATCATAAGTGAGATACAATACAATGCATGTAATACGATTCAAGACACCCCTCAAGGACCTGCATTAGGTCCAATGGTTTTTTTCTACTTTATTTAAATGTTTGCAGTTTCATTCTACATGCTGATGACACTAAGTCACGATCAGTCAAATCGTGCAGTGATGTTTGGTTCGAAAATACTAAATCGCTTTCGGAATTTTATTGTCAAACTGTGTGTATATCTATCTTTATTTAATGGATTTATTTCCGTTTACGTCCGACAAAAGTAAAATAAAATTAAATATATACACACCTTTTAAGACGATAATTTAGACCAGAACGAGTTGATTTTTTAGACGGGAAAGCGATCGACTGCGCGATGAGAACGACCAGCTGATGCGAAAACTGGAAACCGTTTGGATTTCGCTGAAACAGATTCACAGCGCGCAGGAGGCCGACTTTGCACAGGTAAATTGTTGTTGCTATATCCCCATTTAACAGGGCTCTCTCGTCTTTTATAGGGAGGAAATACGGGAACTACAAACTAACTTAGAATATATAAGCAGCAGATTCACTCTGCCGCCGAGTAAAACGACCCTCGAACAAGGTATATAGAAAAGATACGCTTAAAAAAATAGATGCAATAGAACATAGATGAATCACGTCTGGTGTGTAAATAAAAATTGAATTAGGAAATTGTTTATCTCAACGTTTCTTTAAAAAAAAAATATGTAAGTGCGTATTTCGATAATTATGTTGTAATCTTCAATACGAAAAGAAAAATATGGCGAGATGTAAGTTAAATGTATTTTATTTTAGAATCAGAATTTCGAAGAGGTATCACAACTGATTTGGAAAAGCCAATGTTGCATTTTCTGCACTTGGTTTCTTCCTACATCGAAAATGGTAAATCCATAAATAAAATCTTCCTATTATATAAAAGTGTGTGATGATAGACTCACAACTGTTGAAACATGCATTTTACAAATTTTTCAACGTGTGATAAACGCTTTTCGATTTAAATTTCTATTTATATGAAAACCTTAATTCCAAAGTAATTGAGACAATGTGTTAACATAGTTTAATAAGAAAACTGTCGATAAGTCGATTTCTTATTTACTTGGAGATATTTATTTCTTTGTATCGAAAGTAGTGGTCATAACCACTAAGTATCGGATTGATTGAATTAATCAAATAAGGTTAATGTAACCCCATTCCACACAATAATGTTCGTATTCTGTATTAAGTTGTCATCATCAGCAGATAATTAATCACAGTGTTACACCTGGAACCACAGCAAAGTCCGCACAAAGGCAAAGTCGAAAGCCCAAAATACACTGTAGGTTTTACATAATTTAAATTATATTCTGATCTTAAGCTAAACACTTATCCTAAGGTACCTGCCTGCATTTAAAAAATCTTTTTGTCTGTCGTATATTACTTTTCTATGAAGTCAAACAGACATTAGTTATTGACAGGAGGCCCCGTTGGCGTTTATTACATGGTTATTGTTTCTGATTCTGACAACTTAATACAGAATACGAAAATTATTGTGGAAAGGGGTTATATTAACCATAATTGATTAATATTTCTGAACTTTTATATCAAAAATATTGTTTAGTATTTGCAAGTTTTACCGCTTTTCTCCCGGTTTCTCTACTTTATTTTGTCTGACATCGCAAAATTATAACAATTCAGTTCATTTACGTCAAGTTTTGTCATCGTATCAATCCATTATTAATTTTGGACCTTCAAGGATTGTTTGGAAATTTCAATGGATGGTTAGACCAACATTATTTCAGGGATGCCAGTTGTAGCCATGCAATTAATAGCCCATTCTCGTCAACAGCTACAGCTGGCATCCTTGAAGTTGTTGGTTTGATCATCCTTTGATCGTCATACGTATTTCTTACTTTTATTACGGTGTCCAATGATCTTCTTTTCCTTCTTTTGTTTTAAAAGTGGTTCGGTCGTTTAATTTACAAATATAGAGGTACTTGTCCAAACCTCCAAGCAAACAGACTCTTAAACTGTAATAAATATTACAAACAAATAAGAAATTGAACGTGAAATCGATGCTTTATTGGATATTTTGATGTGTTATCTTAATTTTCTTTGGAAGTCCCTTCACTCTACAATTAGTGGGCAGTTTAGATTAATTATTTAATAGATTTTCATAATTACTTGATCACGATGTATAAACCGTATTTTCTTTTTATTTAATCGCAATAGGTATACCTACAATAACTGTTACAGGTTCCCAGTACCTACGTCAATTGTAGAATCGCCTTCCGAATTCTTTATGGTCACATGAAACGTGAAATAACATGATAGAACGCGGAAGGCTATTTAACAATATAGAAATCATATCACCTATGTGCAGACAATTAAGAATCGAATCAATATTGACCTAATTTATGCAAACAATTTATTCTAATAAATAAGATTTTAGTTGAATTTGATGGAGCCTGTGGTTGATTGACTTGATCAATAAGGTTGATATATAGCCCCTTTCCACATTAACTTTTGTAAATTCTGTATACGCATTTCGACAACCAAGTTGTCATCATCAGCAGATAATTTCAAAGTGTCGCACCAGGTAAAACACGGCGAAAAGCAACTGTACGAAAATCAAACTCCGATTTTCGTACAGTTGCTATTCGCCGTGTTTTACAAGGTGCGACACTTTGAAATTATCTGCTGATGATGACAACTTGGTTGTCGAAATGCGTATACAGAATTTACAAAAGTTAATGTGGAAAGGGGTTATATATCAACCTTAGTGATCAAAATAAGACTTTATTTTTATTTTCCTTCTATTTTATATATCTTTTTTTTGTGCTGTTGAACTTTTATTGTTTGTCCATATGATTTGATTAACTACGAGATAATTCCTCCTGGGAATCCCATAAACATAGTTTAAGCAAAAAAGTATCGCTTGGTTTAATAACCATTTACATTTACAAATTGTAAAGAAGTTGATTCTTATTTTATAGACAAAGAACGCCTTGCTACAGAATCCCAAAGACCCCCACTATACGACTCACCACGCAACACAACGCCTAGAGAAATAAGCACAAAAAAATCTGCTTCTTATAAGCCGGAAACTCCAGTGTCCAAACTTAAAGACACTAAACCTATTGTCGAACAAAAACCCACTGCAAAACTTGTCGAACAGACGGTGTTACCGCCGAAATTGAAAGAGGAACCGATTCCTCAACGCAAAATACAAGAAAGCGCGTTAGAAGAACCCAAGGTGCAAAAAGAAGTTCCAAAATCATATCTTAAAGAAGAAGACGGTAAAGGGCAACAAGAAAAGTCGAAATCGTATCCTAAAGAGGACGTTAAGGCACAAGAAGAAACTCCCAAATCGTATCCTAAACCAGAAACTAAATTACAAAAGGAGTTGCCAAAAACGTATCCGAAAGAGGAGGTATACGAAGAGCAAGAATATATCGAAGAAACCGATCAGCAATATGCAGGAAATCCAGAGGCTCAATACGGGATGGAATACGATCCTAACCAGCAGTATATGAGCGATCAACAGTACGTAGATCAACAGTATTCTGATCAACCTTACGACCAGCAATATATGACGCAAGAACAGTACGAACAACAGTACGGTCAGTACGATCCGAACGTTCAATATGAAGGGCAAGAATATCCTGAACAGAATTATCCTATGGATCAGCAATACGGGGTCGAAGGTCAATACATGAACGTACAAAATCAACAATATACGACCGATCAGTATCCAAATCAGGGAATTGGAGAAATGTTTGGCGATCAGAGAGAGACCCAGGAAAAATTCCCCGAACCAAAAGTCGCGCTTGATTCGAGTCCAACTCCGTCAAAAGGAGTTGATTTGCAGCAGACCCAGCAAAAGATTCCGGAGACTCAACAAAAAATTCCCGAGACGCAACAGAAGGTTCCGGAAGTGCAACAAAGCAAACCCGAATCTCAATCGACAAAACAATTTTCTCCCGAGCCTGCAACTAGTCAACAGAAGACCGCTGAAAAAGCCAAAACACCGTCTGTTCCGACGAAAAAATAGATTTCGTACTACTTATTAATTCTTTGTTGTATTTAACACTATATTTCCTAATTTTTTCTTGTGTTAAAGCAAGGTAATTTTTAAATAAGAAACAAAGATAGTGATATAGACATCACACAAATAATTGTGATTGATTGTAATTGTTTTTATATAGTGTAGGTGTTTCGTTCCACCGTTCTGTATATAACTCTTCACAATTTGTAGATTATTCAATTAAGTTTAATAAAAATGAATATAAACGTAATACCACCTCTGTTAGACCTGATGTTCCCAGTTCCTAATAGCTATTATTTTCAGATTATCTACCAAGCGCTCTGTGTAACAGTTGGCGTGCTACATCAAGGTAAGTAATTATCATTTTTTAAAATTATAATACATACCGATTTAATAAATACATTGCGTGGTTTAAGTAAATAAAGGGTCATCCAGAAAATGAAGAATGAAAGAAATTTAAAATAAAAAAATATACAAAAAAATATTTTCTTCGAAAAATTACGCCTACCATTAAAGCTTGTGCAGGTACGATTGTATTGCGTAGTTATGAGGATTAATATTACTTTTAAATGATAAAATAAATTAATGTCTTTTATGCCGGAATATTAAAATTTAATTGCGCAAATCCGTTACAAAACGTTCTCAATACAGACCTGGCCAAGTAACTTGGTTTCAACTGTACATTTCTGGGATCTCCTTGCTATTCAACGATCCAAGTTTCTCGTCCAGACGCGACTATTAAGTTCTGCTAATGGAAGCTCACAGCTTGCGATTTTGAAGCAATATTGGTTATAACAGGCCAACTGTAAGCAATATTTTGTAACATATCGTGATTCAGTGTAATTATAATTTTGCTTTACCAATTTTATGAATTAGTTCGCAAAAATTAATTAGGTTAAATTAGGTGTCAAGGAAACCATTAAAGCTGGTACGTAGAATTCCGCGGTCGTGGTCCATACTATCTTCTTCTGGGCTTCCGGGCTGAAACTGCGTCACTGGTATAACTGCCGACGTTTCAGTTTCAGTGCGACAGACAGTAGCAGTAATTGAGCCCTGAAGATGTCCCATACGAGTGGGTACGAAACGTCGGCAGTTATACCAGTGACGCGGTTCCAGCCCGGAAGCCCAAAAGAAGATAGTATAAACCATTGAAGCATTTATACAAATTTGTCTTCACAAACTGAAAATGTCCGGCCTTTTTGGTGTCTTCGCTGTTCTTTTCAAACCTAATTTTTTTTTGAATTGGGTCCGATGTAGGTTTGAAAAAATTGGAAGCAATTAAAAGTCTATTTTGATATCTGAAATATTATATTTTCAATATAAAGAAACAAATACAGAAACAATAATCTCCTAAAATAAATACAAATAATCCTAGTGGTTACTTTGAGGTACATCAATTTCAAATAAACAACTTAAAAACTTTAATATATTTTCAAAATAAAAATACAAGTTTAAAGTCATACAAGATACGGTCGATTTTGAGTCTTCAGTGTGTAAATGCCTGGCGTGTTTTGTTATTACTCTGATCTCAATCACCACATAGCAAAGCGGTACTGCAAAAGTTAACTTAAAATACTAATACACTATTTCATAACCTGATAAATCTCATTGAGTTACGTTATCTGCGATTAACGAACTTGAAACGTTAGGTTCTACGCGCGTGATATAATCGAAACGATAAAGGCCCAATTCTGGGTAACTAGTGATGAATCCAATCATATGGAAACTGTCTTGATTACCTACAAATATAAGTTCCGTCTTTTTCTTTACGAGAAGCGAAAACTGAAATTTATTTTCACGCAAATATTCTTCGATGTTTATATATTTTTCTGTAGCTTCGTCAAAAGTTGAACAGGCATCGGTTATAGTAATTTCATGTGGTGAATTATGCCCTTTTATGTGCACATCCCATAAGTACAGATCGTTTAAAGAAGGTGGACCGACCGTTCCGATCTTCAAACAAAAACTGTTTTTAGTTACTCCAAATCCACATTTGACGGTTACTTTATCCTTTAATATCGGAATAATGAAGGAAGATTTGCTATCAAAGTTCATCTTAAAGCTGCCTCCATTTATCCTGGTTTCATGCGACGTCTGTAAGTGTTCCGAAAGATCCGTGTATAAACCTTTCCATAAACATTTCTCTTCTGTATCTGCAAAGACGCATTTGTATTGCATATAAGGACACGATGCTTTGTGCGTTTTATATCCACAGCCGGAAATGAGTTTATCGCAGTCAGTATTTCTACATAGAAATATTAATTTGGACGTCAAATCAAAGCAAGCGACTTTATTTTCGACTGTACTTACTTTACATGTCAAGCAATTGTTATCTTTTTCAATGCATGATTTGCATCTTTTGGTGCCACAAATGTAACACATATAGAACTCGTTTATAGAATAATCGCCACAATCTATACACTCAAACCAATCAGTAAGACTACTACATATAACATCGTTATTAATTTTGGTATCGTCATCTATCTCATCGGTAATAACTACTTTTATAAATTCGATACTTTCCACGCATTTAAAAAGTGACAGTTTCATGAAACAAGAAAATATTTCGAATGACGATGTTATACATACTTCATGTCTGGCACTTCTATCCTTATTTTTTATATCTACTTTTGAATCTCCTATTGTAATCGAAAACTGAACTTCTCTGTAGTCGCAATTTTCATTTGTAAAGTAATAAAGACTGTATAAAAGTAACTTATTCTGAAACATCATTCGTAAGAGGTAATGTTTGTCATCATCTTTGAGTAGGTAGAATACGTCTTCATTTGGAATTATCGGATTCTTTAGTATAACAGAATTATCTTCCAGAGTTAATACGCAATCGGCGTGTTCCTCGCAGATGTGCTTTACAATATCCGGAGTCGACGTATTTTCACAGTTTCTCTGGTAGCTAAAGGGACATATCCTGTCTCGATAGTTACACACCATCTCATGATAACAAGTGTTTCTGAAATACTCTTCATATTTACAGCCTCTTTCCGCAAAGTTACACTGCACGTACATCTTGGACAGTACTTCTTCCACATCACTATTTCTCGTTGCGGACGTGTAAGCACTCGTTTGATAGCAACTTTCGCAAATATTGCCGAATGTGCCTACACGCATGATTGGATGTCGGAGTCTGTATTTGCAGATTTTACACTTGAAAATTTCTAATTTTAATAGCTCTATGCTTAGCAAAGTACTCATTTTTGCTATTTCTAGAGAGCGACTGTAAGAATACGGCGTATAGAAGATAGTATAAATAGGAAACGCCCGAGCATAATAAGATTTGCAGATTAATGAAATCGGCGATAAGGTAATCTAAAATTAGATATAGAACAAAGACGAATAAAGAATTTAATCTCCAAATAATATTTATCTTATTTGAAATAATGTGAATGTAAACAAGAGAAAAATAGTAACTGAAACAAACAATTTTGAAAGTAACGTGGGAATATACCCGGTCCCCGTTATAAGGGGACCTGGTATGTTAGGGATAATTCTTTAGAAAAATAGATTATTTCAAATATCTTTATAATAGTCCGTAATTTCTATTTAAACTAAAGTGCATGTTATATATGTTACATAATAATAAATATATATATATATTATTAATGACTAAAAAGTAGTACGTGTTTTGTGTACACTACCGTCCATATTAATTCGGACAGTCAGTGAAATTTAGCAAACTTTTTTAAATAATAATGTAATTGCGTTTAAATATAAATAATATATTTACATTAGGTCGTTGACGAGATTTATAACCCATTGCAGGCAAATGTATCTATTAGAGCACTTACAAATAACTATTATATTTTATGACTCACTGCGGTAATTCCTGGCATAATCCGTACCGCCATAAATACGATTATTTTTGAGGCAATATTGCAAGCAAAAAACTTGCGAAACTTACCTGCCCTAACCCCAAAGTCTTGTGTACCGAAATATTCATTAGTTTTGAAATAAACTTGCAAGCTTGCGCATCACTGACAAAACCATATTTTTTTATGTGAACTTCTTAAAATGCCGAGAGGAAAACCAACGAGTTTAGAAAAACGTTCTGTAATTATTGCTTTTCATCGAGAAGGTTACTCAGTGCGTCTAATTTCCGAAAAGATACATGTTAGTAAATCGGCTGTTTGTGATATCATTCGGCGACATTAACGCACGGGCAATTTAAGAGATTCGGCACGTTCAGGTCGTAAGCGAATAACATCTTATGCCGACGATGAGCGTATAAAATTGCCGAGTTAACGAAATAGGACATTGACAGCACCCGAAATCGCCGCAGAAATGAATCGCAATTGTGCAAGAAAAATATCTGTTACTACGATGAAAAGAAGATTAAAAGCTGCAAATCTTCACTTCATTCGGCGGGGAAACAAGCATAAACAACAATGGGCAGAAACACACAGAGATTGAACACTGAATGACTGGAAAACAGTCTTATGAACTGATGTATGAAAGTTTGAAGTGTTTGGAAATCAAGGCGTGTTTTTGTAAGAAGACCGAGTGGTCAAAGAATACTGCGGGATTTTATAGTGCCAACCGTCAAACAAGGAAGAAGTTATGTGCTTGTTTGGGGTTGTTTTTGCTACGTGGGCACAGCGGACTCGAAGCAAATCGAGATTATTTGGCGAAAGGAGGGCTATTTAGAAATATTACAGGAAAATGCAATGCCATCGGGACTAGGTTTAATCGGTGAAAATTTTGTGTTTATGCAGAATAACGACCCCAAACACTCAACAATAATATGTAAGGATTTCTTAAATAGCGAACAAAATAATACCTTACAAAAAATAATATGGACACCGTTAAACCCCAATCTAAGCCCCATAGAATTATTATGGGACGAATTGGACAGGAGGGTACGAAAAGTTTGTCCTACTTCAACAAATCATTTGTGGAACATATTGCAAGAAGGAATCGTACGGGCTGTCCTTCGCGCAAAAGGGGGTTTCTTCGATGAGCGGAATGTTTAAGATATCTTTGTTTATTTGACGTCAGAATTATTTTAACTTTCATTATTATATACGCTACTGGTCATACTTATTTGCCCACCCCAATTTTATGTGTTTCCTGAAATACGGATTATCTTTCGAAAAATCTGTTTTATAATTATTCAACAATATTATTAGTGGAAGTAATTCCATATGAATTTCTACGAAATGTTAAATTGTTTATGATATATCGTAACTGTGTCATAAATTTGAAAAATACCATAAATATTATATAGGCTAATCCCTACAGTATTAACAGTTTTACCTGCATTTCCGAAAGGTATTACCAATATTGTGTTATTGTACTAACCAATTACAATATTGGGATGTGTTATTCAAAAAGGAAAATAAATTTTATGTCAGTCATCGTTCATCTTTTGTTGCGAAAACAGTGAAATAGAGAGTTATTGTGAATATTTTAATGCGGTGCTGAAGACGAAGGAATTATCTGTTGAAGTGCGTGCTATGATAATTCCTTATCATCGTACGGGTAAAAGTATTCGCGAAATTGCAAAAGAATTACGATTAAATCGCAGAACCGTTGAATATGACCTTAAAAAATTTGAAGAAAGTGGTACATTTTCCAACAAAAGACGATCTGGACGACGCAAAGCGACGACATCTGCAGATGACCGGCATCTAATACGGATAAATAGACGCGATAGACGAAAAAGAGCACCAGAAATTGCTGCTGAAATGAATAGAGCGCGTGCTAAACCAATTAGTGTGTCCACGGTACAGAGAAGGTTAATAAGGCACGCGGATTTATACGGAAGAATTGCTCTGCGAAAACCACTACTACTAAAGCAAAACAAGATAAAATGACTAAATTGGGCTAAAGAACATAAGAATTGGACGATTGATCAGTGAAATAATGTGTTGTGGACAGACGAATCGAAGTTTGAACTTTTTGGTAGTAAAAGGCGATTATTCCTAAGAAGATCCGCAGGAGAAAGAGTACTGCCAGAATGTATTGCGCCTACCGTAAAACATGGAGGAGGTTCAGTAATGATTTGGGGGTGTTTTGGTAGAAGATTTGTAGGCGATCTCGTCAAAATTGAGGGAATCCTAAGGAAAGAAGGCTACAAGGAAATTTTAGAAAATAACGCTGTTCCTTCAGGACTAAGGATTCTTGGCGAAAACTTTGTATTTCAACAGGACAACGATCCGAAACACACTTCTAGATTGTGTGGCGATTACTTGCGTCAACTAGAAGAGCAAGGGCAAATCTCAATAATGGTATGGCCAGCTCAAAGTCCTGATCTGAATCCAATAGAGCTTCTTTGAGAAGAATTGGACCGGAAGGTTCGAGAACGTGCTCTATTATCCACCACTGTACTGTGGGAACAACTTCAAGAAGCCTGAAGCCTGAAGAAGTTTTTATATAAGAAAAATGTAACTATTTTATGTTTATTTTACACTATTGTATTGGTACAATAAATAAATTTTCAGTACACATTTGATAGTTTAATAATTTTGGCTAAAACTAAGGGTGAGCAAATAAATATGACCGGTACTGTACTTTATAAATATCTATAAACGATAATGCAATAAAAATTGTAAGTTTTAACATAAAATAATTTAACCGTTTTGCCTTTTTTTAAATTTATTTGAGTTGATTGAAGTTTTGAGAAATTGCAAAATAAAATTATTAAGAAAATCGTAGGTGCTTCGTCTCGTTATTAGTTTAAAATCTTTTATGGCGCCCCTCGTATTTATAACATCGCAATTGTGCGTGTTCGTGTGTGTGTGTGTGTGTATGTATGTACTATCTTTATGCGACAGTCAAATTTATGAGAAAAAACAGCGAAATACTCTTTGTAAATTTGTTTTATTTTGTAAAAATATTGTCAAATACAATTACACTTAATATTATCCAATATTAAAACAGTCTTAAAATAAGTTTTATCGTTTACATTTTCGATACACAAATTAAAAAATACAATTAATTAAAATACACTAATATACAATGCGTGTATTGATATATTACACATACATTCTGTGTTTTTATATATGTATATATAAAAAAGACAATACGAAATCCAGTCTTTCGTTGAAGGCACTGCGTTTTTCACAATCACGTTTGTAAGAATACACAAAAAGGATTCGTGATAATAGGCCTATCGATTCGAAACAGTTACGAAGAACACGTTTTCCAATTGACATAAATTCAATAAAAATTAAGTAGAACGTGATTTGATAGTAAAAAAAAAATGGATAACAAAACATCAAGCATCACTCATTTTTGCAGATCGTGGCGATCATGAAGTGACCTAAATACGCACGACCCCGTGTAGGTAAAACAGATCTCTGCATTAGAATCGACGCGTCGGTAACTACATTAAACAATCCATCGAGGAGAAAAAAAATTGACTCAACACAAAACCGAAACCCGTGCAGGTACACAAAAAAGAATCTTTTTTGCCGCTTTAACGCGTTTCTTCATCTTCCGGAGAACGCTTGCATACAAATTATACGTGTAAAAAAGAAGCAAAGATCATTCCTGAACATTGGAGCGTAAAATACTGTTTGACGAACTGCGATTGGGAAAGATCAGGTTCCGTGTTCGAATTCTTGGTATCCTTCGGCACCGGTGAAGATGACGTCGATCCATATTCTCATGGCTTCCGGCGAGGGTGCCATTAAATAGTATGTCCTTTCGTGTGTTTTCACTATGAATGTTAAATGGGGATTCGGAGATTTTACGGAATTTGAATGGTCCAGATATACTTCTTCGATTGCCTACGGGGACAAAAAAGACAACATTAATTATTTCAAAATATTGTTTATATTAGAGAAGTATAGACCTCCATGTATAATAGTGTGATCCTTTAGACAAGTATTTTTTGCTATTAAGGAATAATTAACCGATGTGGCCTTTACTTGATAAAAATCCGTAACAAAGTTAAACACGAAAACTCAATTGCGTGATTTTCGCAAAATTTCTTTATTACACCGACACTGTGGGTTCTTCAGACTAAGAGGTAAATCTAACAAGAACGGAATATATTTTAGTCAACTAAACTAACTTAAAGATTGGGTGATAATACAATTACAAGGAAATAAATTTAAAAGTAAAGAATTTTCTAATTATGCAAATCTACTTGATTATTTAATATATTATTAAATTTTTTATGTCTGTTTATTTCTATCTTCATTTTCCGAATGTAGAATGGTGAAATCCGAAGTAAAAGAACAATAAATATACGGCATAGTTGGAATCACTTTTGTTGTAATTAAAACTTCCTTTTGTGTTCTCACTCACATCCTTGTTTCCACAGATCTATCAATTCGTCCGATATATATCTTGGAGCAATCACCACAAACAAACTTATTATAGACTCCCGACTTGCTGCATTTATTTGTTTTGCCAATTGTCATTTTTAATTAATTTTCCTAGTATATTGTTAGTTTGAAAAGCAATAACCAAGTCATGTTTCTTAAGTAAAGTCCGTTTGTTTAGAGAATGGTACATTACATCACATTCGCACTGAACAAGTTTTAGTAAGCGTCCCTCTGTTTCTAGGCAGCGAACAGAGGCGCTCTGATTTATTCACCAATATTCCCAAAGCAATTCCGCCATATTGTTTATGTTTTTTTCGTGCGAGGTTATGTAAGTTGTTTATTCCCGTGTTTTCTGTTTTTTGTGTTAATTCGTTCTGTTTGAGTTTCATGAAAGTTTACATTATATAAAACAAAGTCTTTCTCGAGACGCTTCTCTGTACTTCCTGCGATTACCGAGTGCTTAATTTTACATATACTAAGTCAAATCTTCTATATTACAACCATTGTGTTCTAAAAAAAAAGTATTTAGTAAGCAAATCACTCGACACAATACTGTAGACCATATGTGGGCAACAATCGGCCCGCGGGATGCGGCCCGCGAGACATTGTTGTGTTATTTCATGTCTGATATCTATCGCTAAAAATTATAAACACTACTTTAAAATGCACTACTTCTAAACGCGGCCCGCGAACGTATTTGCACATTAAAGTTTGGCCCACATGTCAAAGGTTGCGCATACCTGCTCTAGACAATATATTTGGAAGCCTTTTAGAACAGCACGCCAATGGTACGCCATTCTATAACGTACCGTACATCCAAATACATAAAATGGCGCAAATTTAATATGTACTATATGAGCAGTGACTTAAATAAGTGGCCACGCATGAACATAAAATTTTTTTTGTAAATTGCTAGCGTGTATTTAGAAGCCTTTTGCAACAGTACGCCAATAATGCGCCATTTGCTGTGGCATTTGGTTTCGTGACGTCAAACTTCGCGCACGATTTGATGAGTTTTTTTTATGTTGTTTACTTGAAAAGCTATCAACTATATCACTCTTATAATGGCTAACGCAGTAGACGAAACCGAAATCTCTTTAAAAATAACGTTGATCCTGTTCCCACAAAATATGCAATTTCTAATATCGTTAAAACAAATCTTAAACAATATTGTCTGGCGTCACACATTAACTAAAGATTTAAAAGGGCTTGCAAATGACATAATTTTCACTAGAGCAGATAGGAAAGACAGTAATAGCTATTAATAAAGAAGAATACGTAGGAAAAATGTTTAATTTCTACCTAGATGATTACATCTCATTAATTAATAATTCTCCTAATAAATACAAACTTATAATAATGAATCCACAACTTGCGAAATTACACTCGTTAATCAAAATCCATGAAAATAATATGCCGATTGGACCTGTAGTATCTTTCTGTACAGCCCCATCTTTAAAATTACATAGTTTCTGATTGATATAATTACTAATAATTGTAATTTTATTCCTATCTACAGTATAAAAAATTCCCCACAACTAGTCCAAAAATTAAAAAACTTCAAATAAAATAGTAATAGTACACTAACTTCTTTTGACGTTCAGACAACTCGAAAAACAAACTAATTTGTTAAATTACACAGGCCCACAATCTAAACAAATAAGTAAGTTACTTAAAAAACGTGATTTAGGTATTGCTTTTAAACTAACGATACGCAATGACAAAATAAATAAATCCAGCAAATTGGGAGTGTATAAGCTTTTTTTGTGGCGGTTGCTGTAAGATATATACTTGTCAAACTATCTATGGAAACAAGGATATCAGAACACAAAAGATCATAATCATAAAAAAATGATTTCAATTATGCCATCATTCTTGTAGTTTAGATTTCGCAATTCTACATTCGGAAAATAAAGACATAAATTTCTCATTACTTGAAACTATAGGAATAAACAAATATAAAAAATGTAATAATTATGTTTTTATTATCTTATAATTGTATATAGTCCCTACTCTGAAAATAGTTTAGTTGACTATATTCCTTTTGTATTGAAGTTACCTTTAGTCTGAAGCAACCACAGCGTTGGTGACACAATTGTTGTCGTTTTTAAAAAAGAAATTTTGTGAAAGTTACACAATTGAGTTGTTTTGTTTCATTTTATTAAGTATTACGTTAAAGTAGTGCCTAATTTACAGAAAATAATCAAATAAAGTTTTAAAAATAGTGCGGTAAATTTACAACCTACTATCGCAAAATAAAACCAACAATTCAAACTAAGGCGTACGCCAGGAATGTTCACATTCCAAAACTGATTTTGTCTTGGGAAATAATATGGAAGTATCTAAAATATACAGGGTGACGTGGAGCTGACTGAAGCAGTTCAAACTTGAATATTTTGCAAGCTTGCCTTGGGCGACGTAGAGGCGAAGGGTAGAGGAGAGAACGTCATTTCATACTGTCAGTCGAAATGCAGCATGTTGGCAGATATCTTTTTACAGTGGTGATGAGAAACTAGTGACTGTTAATTCAGAACGATATGTTGTTATGGTGGAGAACTTCGTTGAACTTGGCTTACGGTATTTTGGCATTGACTCAGATTCCTTATTTTCAACAGGATAGTGCAACAGCTCACAGAACGCGAAACGGTGTGGTCAGAAGTATTATTTCTACTTTTGGAGACATCTGTCGACTTACTCGGTCGCCCAATCTTATTGACTCAGTTCGTTTTTCTTAAATCTATAGGAAAAAATGTTGGGACAATAAGAAAGATCGTGTGTTCTGGAGGTGTGCTGTGAACATTCAAGATCTAAAATAAGCCTTTGCTATTGATGGCAAACTATATAGGCGAGTGTACAGCAACTTTTGAAAGTGCTATAAGGAATGCCATCTTTCTGATCAAATTTTCAAGTAATAACCTTTGAGTATTAAAACGGCATGTTTCAGGGTATTAACAGATTGTTTCACTTTACTTTTTCTGTTTCCATTCCATAATGAGCATTTGAAATATGTTAGTCAGCTCCGTGCTACCCTGTATATACATACATACATATGTGTATGTACATATGTATATGTATGTATGTATATATGTATATATATGTATGTATATGTATATATATGTATATATATATATATATATATATATATATATATACACATATATATATATATATATATACACATATATATATATATATATACACATATATATATATATATATATATATACATATATATATATATACATATATATATATATATATATATTATATATATATATATATTGGGTCTGGGAAAAAGTTCGTGGCGTTTTTTCAGTAAAATTCAACTGGTCCCCGCATGGCGCGTGGACGAATTCATTTAAACCGAATATGCTCCATTATTATCGACAATGTTTCGCCATTTTTTTGGTAGATCCATGATCCCATCGGTGAAAAACTTCTGTGGTTTCTGGTCAAAAAACTGAATCAAGTAGTTTTCACAGGCTTCTTTTGAAACCAACTTAATTCCATTGAGAGAGTTCTGCAGAGATCGAAACAGATGATAGTCAGAGGGTGCTATATCCGGACTGTAAGGTGGGTGCATCAAAACTTCCCAACCAAACTCTCTCAATTTTTGACGGGTCATCAAAGAAGTGTGTGGTCGGGCGTTGTCATGATGGAAGACAACACCTTTCCTATTAATCAATTCGGGCCGTTTTCTTTCAATCGCCTGGCGTAATCTCTCTAGTTGTGCACAGTAGAGTTGAGAATCAATCGTCTGACCAGTTGGAAGTAGCTCGTAGTGGACGATTCCCCTCCAGTCCCACCATACACACAGCATCACTTTTTTTGGCGTCAATGTTGGCTTAGCGAACGCTTGTGACGGCTCACCATCCTTTATCCACGATCTTTTACGCTTCCGATTATCGTACGTAATCCATTTTTCATCTCCGGTTATTAAACGTTTCAGAAACGGCTCGATTTCATTCCGTTTCAGCAGCGCATCGCAGATGTTAATTCGGTCCATCATGTTTTTCACGCTCAACTCATGAGGAACCCATACGTCAAGCTTTTTTTTGTAACCAGCTTTGTGTAAATGGTTCAAAACAGTTTTGTGGTCAATGCCTAGCTCCATGCCAATATCGACACTGCTGATATGCTTATCTTGTTGGACTTTTTCAAGAATTTCATCAGATTTTTCAGTGATTGGACGACCGGAGCGTGACTCATCTTTCACATTGAAATTTCCAGAACGAAAGCGAGCGAACCATTTCCGCGCAACAGATTTCGATAAAGTACCTTCACCGTACACAGCACAAATTTTATCACAAGCCTGCGCAGCGTTCTTCCCCTTATCATAATAATATTGCAGAATATAGCGAAATGTCTCATTATTCTTCTCCATTTTCAAGTGCGAATAACTTTCCAACCACTGCACCGATTACAATGTTTCTACGCTCAAACTAACGTTCGGAAGGTCATCTAAAAAACGAGCCGTCGGTGGTGTCGCTGTGACTTGTTGTTCTTTAGTTATCGGCAACCAATGCCATCTATCGGGAAAAACGCCACGAACTTTTTCCCAGACCCAATATATATGTGTGTGTATGTATGTATATATATACATATATATATATATATATATATATATATATATATATATATATATATATATATATATATATATATATATATATATATATATATATATATATATATATATATATATATATATATATATATATATATATATATATATATATATATATATATATATATATATATATATATATATATATATATATATATATATATATATATATATATATATATATATATATATATATATATATATATATATATATATATATATATATATATATATATATATATATATATATATATATATATATATATATATATATATATATATATATATATATATATATATATATATATATATATATATATATATATATATATATATATATATATATATATATATATATATATATATATGTATATATACATTATATATATATATATATATATATATATATATATATATATATACACATATATATATATATATATATATATATATATATATATATATATATATATATATATATGTATTAATACAGTGATGTCTTCTTACCTTAAAATAAGCACCTCCTCGGGCTTTCTTCTCACTCTTATCCGAGTAATAAACCAACGTTCTTTTCACTCTATCGAAAACGAACCACCTTCTCGACCAACCATTCAGTTTTGAACCTTTTTTGTGCAGAAAGCCTCGGCAACTTGTGGAATTTATGAGAACGTGCGGGCATAGAACGACTTGATGACCTAAAATCAAAAAGGCGGGAGGGGAGTGACAAACTGTCCTTAAATAATTTGAAAAAAATATCTTACCTGCCGATTCGATGTGGGCTCTCAAGTCTAATTCGGAACTTCTGATGGGTAAATATCTGGTAAGGGGCCGGTGTTTGTCTATGGGACGCTGCCTTCTTTTGCCGAGAGGCCCGCTACCAACTTCCACACTAACATCACTGGTTTCGGATAAGGGGCGCGGTGAGTCTGGTCCTTCAGATTCAGTACGCAACTGGAAGGAAAAGAAGTACGTGTTAATATTGTATGTCTGACGAAAGGAATTATAATTTTAAAATTTCCCAAAGTTTACATTAAAATATTCGAATCCAGCTTCAAAGAAAAAAATCAATTACAAAATGCTGGCATGAATTTTCTAAGTTTTATTTTAGTGGAAGAAGAAATATAGCATTTCGTAACAAATAGTTGATTGTTGAGGTCGTTACTTTGTGGTATTCCATTACACTAAGGAATATACAAAACACTGTCTAAATTTCACACTATAATTCCAATTTCAAAGCTCGATAAGGACGCGGGTCTACAAATAGGAGGTGAATGTTCCGAAGCGGAAATTCATATAAAAAAGTCCTCGACGTTGTTGCATTTAACGAAAGAAACGCAGATAACTTAATCTAACGAAATTTGAGGATCAAGATAGACCTGGAAAAGTTATAGTGGTATAGACTCTATGGTCAACTCTAGAAATCCAATTTAAATGAATGAGTTGGAGTTTGTGGAAATAACTTTGAGCGTGCCAGTATATCTGCATCTGGATGAAGAAGTTATCGAAACTCTCAGAAAAAAGAAACAGCGAAAAATGTAGGGATGGATATTTTTTGTCGTTTGATAACGCAATCCATGTTAAACAGAAGAAGCATTTGCAAACAAAATGTGAAGATAATAAAAACAAAACCAGCGATTTCTTTTTGAAAAATTGAAGAGAGTGTAGTGATCGCAAATTGGCTTTTAGCAAAGTATTGCCGTTCCCTTGTTAGTAAAAGAGTTTATTTTACAATTCAAATGTCGCTTGCGGAATTGAGATCACTTTACTGCTACGCTTCTTTGAAATTTTAAAATTTTATAGTCCAAGAAAGTGTCTCGAAACGTGGTTAATAACTACATCATGCGAAACTCGAAAAATGAAGCGGAAATTATGTACATTTCAGACAAATTTAGCTATTTATATACATACGTCCTTTCTGGCCAATAACCAGTTAAATTAATACGTTTATTTTTCTTATAACGACTTGATTTACGTAGTAAAATGTTACACATGTTTACTAAATCTCAAATGCCTTCGCCAACATTCACATCTTATTCCAGACAAATTAACGCTAACAGCGTTCATAACCGTTTAAATGCTCAAAAATTTGTGTGTATGTATGTAGATACAGTCCCACCCACTGTTTGAATCGTCCGGTTCATTTCATTTTATTTTAGACGAGCAAAATATTGCAAAAACGTGGCAGGGGGATTTTGCCGTAAGTTACTTGTAGGAATTAGGAGATAATTCATGTTTTCTGATGTAATAAGATTAAAAAAAATTAAGATAAGCATTCAAAATGGAAATTCGAGAATTACGTTTTATATACGATATCTGTACAGAGTGATTCGTCAAAATGTTGTATAAGGAGATTGAAGGACTGGGTGATGCTATTTTCTGTAGACGCTAAGAGAATGCAAACCAATGTAAATTACAGAAATATTTAGTAATCTTTATATACAGCGTGTACGAAGTTAAATGTCCACTATTGCTAGCTTCTTTATTATTGGAGCAATGAAGTTCATTAAATTAGCAATTTGGTAGCATTTTTTTTTGTTTCGATTGAAATGGCTGAAACAGAAAAACAACTGAATGTTTTCATTTCGAAGTTAATTACATTTTATCACTATTTTTTCAATTGAACACACTATATATTTTCACATATTTTGAAAGAACATAAAGTGAACAAAAAATTGTTAATGCATTGCTATTGTAAAGTTACAAATAAACAAATAATATTCAGTTATGTTAGCTAATAATTGTTCCAATTGCATATATAATAATAATAATCTTCAAAACAGTAAGAAATTTATGCAAATCTGTAGAAAGGTGTAGAAAAAATAGATTGGGTCTGAACCGTTTTATATATTGTATATGTAATACAGAAATGTTTGAAAAAATTCTGTTCTCCACGTAGGACTTGAACCCATGATCTCCTTCTTTCCGGCAATGTGTCATCACCAGTTTATTACGGAGCCAGTGAATTCGAGTCCTAATATGCCATAAATTAATTAGTTAAATTAATTAATTAAAATGTCCATTTACTTATCATATTAAATGTTCAAGAGTAGTATCCTCTTCCTCAAAACATTTTTGAACTCTCCTAAATTGCTTCTTGTCGCTAAATATTTCTAGGATACTTCTGACAGAAATGTTATTTAAAGTGCGTTTAATTTTGGTCTACAGTTCCATCACATTTCCATAGCGTTGCTTATAATTCAATTGATAAAAATTTAAAAGGATTAAGCGAATTTTCCAGGCCAATGAACTGGTGCGTTAGTTCCTATCGATCTATTATTAAAGATCCTTTCCAATAAATCTGTAGTTTCTATATAACTATTACGCAAGTGGTCAACTAATTAATCAAAAAGGCCAAAAAAAACCCTGCCACATCAATGTTCGTCGTTTGTATACGCATTTCGACATCTAAGTTGTCATCATCAGCAAATTATTAGTCAAAATGTCGCACCTGGATTTGCGATAAACTTAGATAGAAAAATTCCGGACCCTCATCCCGTCAAAACCGAAACACATACTAGCAAAGAAGGTGTTGAAGTTGAACTTATTCGAACAAACATATGGCACCGCTAGGGAGTTATCCACTTCTGCCGTAATAGCAGACCTAGTTATGAAGGAATTAGAGTATAAATTGCTAAATAATCGTCCCTTGCATATATACCCTTCTTCAAAAGATATATTGATGACTGTATTTTGGCAATACCAATCCATGCAGACAAACAAACTTTAACCCACTTTAATTCCTTTCATACAAAAATAAATGTGTTGAAGAAAGGGGAACTCGCTCCTCTGAAACGCTTTTAAAAAAAATTAAGTGTTTTATTACCTCATTGGTCGAAATACCCAATACAAAAGAATAAAATTTATGATTAATTTATTGCAAAACAACATGGAACATTTAGCGCCCTAAGAACGTTGCGAAATTATTAAAATTTACTATTAGAGACGATACTTTTATAGAGGAAATTTGGCATAGATTACTTGCACTCTATGGTACACATCATCGACCAAGTGAACAAACGAATCGTAGTTTTGTGAAGACATTTGAACTCGAGTTTACTTACGTTGCTAGACAATCTATGAAGAAATTGTGTAAAAAAATGTGAGGAATGGAAGCTATACGTGATCATCTAAATCTATCTGTTAGACATCGTACTTAGCACTTGGACCCTACATATGGATGAACTTGGGGGATTTTACGGAAGTATTTGGATTTGTATCCATACAAAATCCGACTAGTCCAAGAACTGAAACAGATAATCGTTTTCGTCTTAGATATTAGCTGGGTGAAGATCCATTTTTTCATCGTATTGTAATGTTCAGCGATGAAGAGCATTTCTTGCTTAACGGCTACGTAAATAAGCGGAACTGCACGAATATGAAGAAATACCTTTGCATACGGAACAAGTTGCAGTTTTGTGTAAAATTACAATTTTTCAGTTTAGCATTGTAAAAACGCATAATTATGTGCAATAAATAACCTACCAAGTTTTCATTTAATAATAGTGTCCATAGATGCAATTTACGACACATTAGAAGGACTCGAATTTACTATTACCCTGGTCTAATGGTGAAGACACATTCCTGGAGAGATCGTGGGTTCCGAGTCCCGTGCGAAGAACAGAAATTTTTTCAAAAATTTTTACATTACATTCATATATAATGTAAATAATAAGTGGTTAAAATTAGAATGTTTAATTTGCAGATTATGGAATGAGATAATTGTCGCTTGTTTTTAGCCAAACGATTAATTGCTTCTTAAATCTGATAACCACAATAAATCATATTTACAGACGCTGTACATAAATCACATGTTACAAAGCGCTTGCTTTTACCCGAATGAATTTAATAATATATCTGCACAGCAGCTGTACAAGTTTTGACGTTTCGAAACAACTGTCGCCAGAAAAGATACTTATAACTTTAGAAGCCGGGGTGCGACTTGGTCCAACACCTTTTTACAAACTCGGAATGCAATTTACACAAATATACGTACTTCACATACACATAAGTGAAAAGCGTTGGACGTGCTCTAAGTCTAAATATAATACCCATGAACCTTACAACGCGAATGCAGAAGTCCTTTGAGTCGCTTGTGTTGATTTTGAAGATTGTGGATTTGTGTGGAACTTTTAAAATTCGCAAGTCACCTGTCGCTAGTTTGCGTTTGCACTTTTTAAGTTAAACCACGATCAAAACGTATTTTTAAATTGTCCGTAAACAAAACTGTTTTGCCAGTCGAACGTATTTGTTTAGGTTTATTTTTACAGAAATAACATTTAAATTTTGCCTGGTAATAGTTTTTGTCCTTCAGTTCTAGGCCAAATTAACGAAAGAATAATTTAAATATTTGTGTACAAATAGATGTAGAGTGTTACTGATAAACACGGATCAATAAAATGGTGGTATATTGGATATTTTTTATAATAATTGGTGAAAAGAAGGAAAAAGGCGACACGTTTAAAAGTTAATTATCAATAATAATAAGAAGTATAGAGCTGAGTTTCTAAATTCAATATTGTATTGCTTCATCAGATGGCTGGAAAGTAAATAATTTTCATTCACCCGATGAAGCCATTGTATGATAATTGTTTCGCCACGCAATGGCTTCAACAGGTGCATGAAAATTAATTTCTTTTCATTGACCTGATGAAGCCATTGTATTTTTGTTGTTTTCAATAGTAAATTTTTAAACTACTTATTTATTGTTAGTTATGAAGTTTCAACGATTCAAATATAGTTACATACATACAAGCCTGTATTTTTACGCGTAAATTATTCTAATCTACTTCTAGGGAGCAAACTATCTAGTTTCTTGGATTATTAGGGAGATTTCCCTGTGTGATTTTAAAGGGGCGCCACAGTATTAAATTGCCTAGAAGTCATTTGCTAATGCTGAAGCAATAGATCACAACAAATACGTATCATTCACACAACCATCAGCCAAGGGGGTGAAAAAAAAAAAATAGGGAAACGAAGATGCTAGTCAAAATGCCAACGTAACAAATAACAATCTACTTATTTATTAAGATAACAGAATCTAGATTTAGTGAACATACAATAGTAGATAATAAATATCAGCAAGTAGCTACTCCAAATACGTATTTTGCTTACAGATGTTCTGTACTTTTAATAATATAGAAGGTTTTAAATATAAAATAAATTGTATTATACTAAATCAGTGACCTTTCAATAAGATAAAAAAACTACTGATTCTACGATATATAAATTAAAATGAACCAATAACAAATTAACAATTTTAGTTGTCAATTTCAAGCTGGGTTGATTCATTTGATTTTAAATTTATTAAGTCTTTAACAAACCAAATACATGAACCAACTAATCAAGTATATATTCTCCATTATTTACAATTGCCAATTCTCAAGTTGCTTAGTCTGGACCATCATGAATTAAAGCATTCAGATGATTTTTATCTCAAAGCCCGATGGTGTAAAATATACATACAAGATTATATATCGGTAATATACATTTCTTGGAAATATCTATAAATATAAATAGGAAAACATTAGGAACTATTGAAATTAGGGAGTACAATTTGGGGAAGGGATTAAAATAGAAATAGTGAATTGTTTAAATCCAATTGGTTATTAAGAAGATTAACAGAATTGAGTTCATTTACACTTTATGTATATTATGGTTCGTTTTTATTAGATGTTTGCTGAAGTTAGAATCATTTCTATGGTATTTTACGCTTCGTAGATGTTCTTCTGTTCTAACTTTGAATATTCTTCCTGATTGTCCAATAAACGCGTTATTACATATCTTATGTGTTAAATAATATTTTGCCTCAATTAATATTTGTTTTAAGAACTATATTGCTACTCAGATTTTTATTAAGGAACAATTTTTCAGATAGAGCCCCAAAATAAGGTAACGTTTTCAAAGTTCTTTCGGTTTTATTATTAATGTACGGATAAATTAGGTTGATATTGTATCTACGTTCTTTTTCATTGATTAATTTTTCTGGGAAATTATTATTTTTCGCTATAATTTTAATGATATTTAATTCTGTTTGTCTGTCTCTATTGTATTCAATTTAATAATCAAGATCTGCTATCAGACTTTCTAATAGCAGATCAGAAAAAAACTGGCAGCGTGAATAGCGAAACGCCGATAGAAACTACCACAACACGGCGAAAGCCACAAGAAGATTGTAATACAAGTGATACCGGTCGTAATTTTAACCATTTATTATTAGAAAAAAAAAATACTGGACTTTGCAAAGCTACTGAGAATTGAAAAAAGTGGTATTTTCCAATGAAACCAAAATAAATTTATTCGAAAAAGATGGGAGACGGTATGCACGGCGACGAACACGTAGAAAATACGATGGTCGGTATCAAATAATAATATTAAGACACGGTAGGGGAAATATGCTCTGGGGTGCTTTTTCATGGTCTGCTGTCAGTCCCATCATCAAAATCGAAATTTCCATTCAACAAATATAAAGTATAAGAATATCTTAGTAGAACATATACTTCCGTATACACGCCAAAATATGCCAAGACGATGAATTCTCCATGAGCCCAAACACTGACGGTTTCAATAATTTTTAAACAAAAAGAAATTTTGTCAAGGTACGAGTCGAAACTGAAAATTGTTCTAAAAGAGTATACTATACGGCAAAAGATACAAGAAGAATGCGGGAAAATGTCGCAAGAAAGGATTTAGACTTTAATTGAATCCATGCCACACTGCTGTGTCGCTGAATCTAAATGTATGGCTACAAAATATTAGTTGATCTAGACATTTCTTCATTTAGAGTATACATATGTGTGATCTTGCTTATGGAAGAAAACACGTGGTGTATTAGGTTTCTTCCATCATCTTTTCCAGCTGTTAACATTTTAAGCATCCATCAAGTGGAAATTTTTTAAGATCCAATTCTACATGGTCTTCTGAAGAGCTGAAAGTTTCTGACATAAATTATGTGGCAATCTTTTGACAATTCAGGTCCAAGTCATAAAATCAAATCAACACTTGTAGTGCTTCCAGAGTCTGAATAAGACTCATTTACGAATTCAAAATCTCAAAACCATTGTCTACTTACTTGACATAAAGAGACATAAACAATAACATTCAGACTTTGATCTAAGTCATGCCACACTGCTGTGAATCTAAGAGTATGGCTACGAAATATTAGAATGACTTTTCTTCGTTTAAAGTATCTGTGCATAACCAAGTAATGGATAATTAATATTTTTTTGTCCTAATAATAAAACTTTCAAGTATTAAGTACTTCAAAGTTTTATTGTTTCTCATTTATTGTAATTAATTATCATAAAGTTGGAACGTGTATATTCTGAGAATATGCTTAAAAAAGCTAATCCTATTACATTTTGTTTGATCGATCAATTTTGCATGTAGCTATATGTTTTGAATGTTTGAATGTAGAATAAATTCTCTAAAAAATTACAAATATATTACAGCAGCAATAGGAATTTAGATTGAATATTTGAATATATGAATTCGTGTCTATGTTTGCATATTTCTTTCATCATTTATCTAATAAAAAGTAAGTTTTGTACAGCAATTACTTGAATATACATATCAATATTGCTTGATTTTGTAGCAAAAATAAACAGGAATACTGGCAGAATTAATATTTTATCAATATTTCTATTTATTAAACAACTTTGGGCAACTATGTGCACAAATCTTGTTCACAATTATTATGTGTTTTATTCAATATATTTTCACAAGTTTGTTCACTGCAAAAAATTTTCAAAATTATTGAAAATGCGATTTAAACAATATTGCAAATTTTCTAAATGCAACTTACACACATAGACGCTGAAGAATGCCTGTAGATCTTTGTCGTGGTCGTTCTGTGAGACCGACAACCAGTTTTTACGTAATTCATCCACAAAGACATCACTGATCTCTTTCGAAATACAAGAAAATACAAAAAAAAATTACACGAAAAATCACCTTCTAACGAATAAAACACTAATTGTTTCTTCGCGAAATTACGTCGATTAAAAGCGAATAATCATCAGCGTTAACGGCCTGTGAACTCGAACGCCGATTATACAACAGAAGATCAGATCGGCTTCGAACTTCGAAGCTTCAGCCGTACTTTCGGGCGCGTCGAAGGCGACTGAAGCGCTGAAAGATTATTAGTGGAGAAACTTTTTAGATGTCCGAGTATAAATATAAAATCCTAATTTTAATGGAAGTTTAAATAATTGCGATTATGTGCACAGGGTCGTGTAGGTAGGCGTCCATTATGAATCTTCTAATAGCTCGATTGCGCGCGTGATTCGTGTGGATATTGTCGTTAATGAAGGACATTTAACGGGCTCGGAAACTGTTAATTTTCGCGTTCTTATTATGGATAATTGGAACATTATTGTTAGGAAAGTTAGTGTGCGTTGAACCTCTAAAATAACTGAAGGTCAATTTTAATGGAGACTGGGGTTAATTGAATTAATCGAAAAAAAGGTAAACAGAACCGCGTTTGACAACTAAGTTGTCATCACAAGCAGATAATTGATCACAGTGTCGCACCAAGATCCGCAGTAAAACACGTATCGTCCAGGAACTCAAAGGGGCAAGAATGTGTTACGGACCTTTATCTGTGTTTAACACACGGTTTTTATTTCTCACAATAAATGTGCTCTCGTTATTTATATTTTGGATTAAATGCAAACAATCCGCGGTTACACTATGATTATTTTCTAACACGTGTTTCACTAAATTGGGGTTTTCAGGTCGATTAAACTTGATGCGCTTTATATCGCGTTCCTATTGAGCGTTTGGTTTGACCGATATATTTTTTGTTACAATTTCAAGTTTACAAGTTTATTTCATAAATCCCCGATTTCTAATTTAACTCTATCTTTCGCATTTCGTAAGAAAGATTTAATAGAGTCCCTGGATCGAAATGTAACTTGAATTCCCGTTCTTTAAAAATTCTATTTAATTTTTTTGTAACAGGGTGAAACGGTAAGAATATAAACTGGACTGTTTTTTTTGTTTTGAGGGGACAAATAAGTGGTATCCCGGATCGACTTTATTAAATTAGCTTTCCTAATTAATCTAATGATTATTTTCGGATCAAAAGTATTGTATCTCGTAATGTTCTTAATAAATTTAAACTCTCTCTCGTATATCACTCTTGTTAGCGGGAAATTAAGCAAACGATTTATAATAAAATTGAAAGAAGCCGTATTTTATTGCATGCTATGATTTGAATCCGCTGTGATGAAGCTATTAACATTAGTCTTTTTTCGGAAAATATCAATTTCTATCTTGTGATTGTTTCTAATTACTAGGACATCTAAAAAGGGTAAGATGTTATTTTTTCTTTTTCTACCGCAAATTTAATTCAACAAATTCAAAATATTCGTAATCATTTTTATTTTATCGAAGTATCAAAACAATCATTTTCTATTGAATATTAATTAGTGTGCCATTCTAATTATAGAGAAAGGTAGTAGTGATTTAGTTCTCAACACTGCTCGCTCATAAACGTCACCCAAAGTTTATAATATAATAAGTCACTAGTCGCTTTTTATTACCCCAGTAGCACTTTCAAATATTTATTTTTATCAATCTGAAGGGTAATAATAATATAATAATTCCAATTAGTGGGTAGGTTGTACCAAATTTTTAGATTAATTTCAAACCATTGTTATAATCAAAAGATTAATTCAAGTTAGAGAAGAAAGAATTGGAAGAAGTGGGAATTCACAGAGAAGTGAGGCAACACTGTGTGCTTTTTCTAGCTTCCTCGGAAGAAATCATGAAAAAAAAAGCTGAAAATGACAATCTATTTTGTTTTGATTACTAATAAATACGTCATAATAAATAAAGGTAGATCTTGGGTTAGTCATTACAACCATACAATTGAAATACAATGTAAAGAATGCAATTTTGAAAACATTTTTGAAACATCGACGGTATCATTTCAGTCAATGGTTTTGATGGGCGATCAAACTTGTATGTGGTTTCGCGTTGTCGTAATTAAATGTCGCCCTGGGTTAGTCTGTATGATAGATTCGCTCAAACTATCCAATTGTCGATAGTATTAATATTAAATCTCACCACGTTGAGGGTATGCCTTCTTCTAGCAAATGTCTGCTCAACGTTGGAGCGAATCTTTTTGACTGTTTTTGCGCCACGTTGTTGTAAATAAACCACTTTTTAGGACACGTTATCGGTTGATTCAGAAAAAAATCGTTTCCAATTTAATTATCGCAAATGTTTATATGCTCCCCTTGACCAACGAACGTCGTTGAATTCAAAATTATGAGCGTAAAATTTCAACAACCATCGTTGGCATAGTCTGTAAACTTTACGCAACTTTTTACAAGCTCAACACGCATTCTTAAAATATGATTAAATTGCAAATAGTCTTCCATTTTCCGCTTTTGACTTTCAATACGTGGACAGAGCGCTCAATTTTTTTTCTCAAAATGATCTATCAGCTGTCGTATGATATAGCATAAAGATATGTGCAAATTATTATAGCATTTGTAGAGAGTACATAACCAGTGCTTCTACTATACAGTGTTGAGTGGTAAATCACACAGCTGCTTAAAGAAGAACACGTTGACTAATTCTTATTAATACACAGTAAAAATGAAGTTAAAGGACGGCATCGCTTGTGGTTATGTATAACGTTAATTTTAGTTATTTTAGAATTTTAGAAATATGTACGAACCTCAAAATAGCTATTTTTTGTCGGTCTATTTCCAGAATAATCAACAATAAATATTATTTAATGTTCATGCTATTCGAAAATCCCATGAAAAATGTTTTAAAAATATATTAATTTTATTAAAAGAATAGAAATAAAACTGAAAATATTTTATATTTAACCTTCAACAGATGAAATTTTTAAAAAATCTCGTAGGGCTCCTACCTACCAAAAATTAAATATATTATACAGAATCACGGTGCACGTCAAACTTCTTTCATTACTTCGTACGTTAAATCCCATATACATATATATTTATAACCGAATAAAAGACAAAGCGCAATGTTGATTCATAAAATTGTATATTTGGGAACGTTTTAAGTGAATAAATGGGCGGCATTAAAATCCAATTTCCGAGATATATTATCTGAAACGAGAATATATTTTACGTCTTGTTTTTCATGTGTTTATAATTTAGTGTTTGCGTGATTCACCGTGTGGGACAATTCTGTTTTATTTCTTGAAGAACGACGACTGGTCGCTGAGTCACTTGTATAGAATGTATACTGTTTTATACATACATTTAATGATACATATATAATATAAGGTCTAGTAAAAAGAAATCCATTATTTTTCCAATAGATGGCTTTAGTAATCTGTATCTCGCGTTGTATAAGTGCGATCGCGTTCCGCTAGATGGCGTTCGAAAGACAAGATTTCGTACTAAACGAACTTCTCAGACAGTTTTGTGATTACTTGACTTAATATTGTTTGAGCGCGCGTCAAAGATGGACACCAGCAAAGTTAAAATACGCCATATTTTACAGTTTTTCTTCGATAAAGGCGAAAACGCAAGCCAGGCGGCTAAAAATGTGAATAGTGTTTATGGTCGTGATACTGTAACAGTCAATCATGCGCAATTTTGGTTTCGTCGATTCCGTTCTGGTAATCTTGATGTCAAAGATGCACCACGCTCTGGAAGGCCAATTGTCGAAAATGTCGATAAAATAATGGAAATCGTCGAGTCCGACCGTCATGTAAGCACTGTTTCGATTGCCCAGGAGCTAAACATTGCACAAAAAACCGTTTGGAACCATTTAAATAAGGTTGGATACAAAAAGAAGCTTGATGTAAGGGTGCCACACGAGTTAACGCAAAAAAACCTCATGGACCGAATTTACATCTGCGAATCGCTGCTGAATCGCAACAAAATCGATCCGTTTCTGAAGCGGATGGTTACTGGTGATGAAAAGTGGATCACTTACGACAACGTCAAGCGAAAACGGTCGTGGTCGAATCGTAGTAAGCCGGCGCAAACGGTGGCCAAGCCAGGCCTGACGGTCAGGAAGGTTTTGCTGTGTGTTTGGTGGGATTGGCAAGGAATTATCTACTATGAGCTGCTTCCCTACGGCCAAACTCTTAATTCGGACCTGTACTGTCAACAATTGGACCGTCTGAAGGAAGCAATCGCCCAGAAGCGGCCAGCTTTGGCCAATAGGAGAGGAATTGTGTTCCATCAGGACAACGCCAGGCCACACACATCGATAGTACTCGCCAGAAGCTCCGGGAGTTTGGTTGGGAAGTTCTTATGCATCCACCTTATAGTCCGGACCTAGCACCAAGTGATTACTACCTGTTCCTGTCTATGGCGAATGATTTTGCTGGTGAAAAATTCGCCTCAAAAGAAGCTTGTGAAAATCGACTATCCCAGTTTTTTGCCAATAGGGACGAGGGTTTCTATGAGAGAGGCATTATGAAATTACCTTCAAAATGGCAACAAGTTATCGAACAAAACGGTGCATATTTGACCTAAGTCGGATCATTCTAACTATGCTAAATAAAACCTTCAATTTAATGCAAAAATAATGGATTTCTTTTTACTAGACCTTATATATACACATAAGGTGTCTCACGCTGACCACTGATTAGAATATTTCAGACACCTCTTCGATTTGAATTTTGAAAGTTTGTGTAATGGCACTAATGTAACAGTTCCGGTTACACCGGAAGTTGGCGTCATCCTCCTTATTTTAAATAGAACACCTTGTGTATTATTGCAATTTTTGATTCTACGTAAAATTTTAGGTGGACTTTCAATCCCTATTCCTAAAGTTAATCGTTTTCAGAATATTTAATTCTGTTCATAAAATTTTAAAAAAATAACCAGCTTAGAAGCATGTGTATTTTGCAGCAAGTGTAGTAAGAAAGACAGCGATAATATTAACATATCGAATTGTTAAATAGCCAAGTTTCCCACATATACTATGAAAGTGGCTTAATTGCATACAGAGTGGTGAAAATTTAATGTGTCAATGGGGTGGTGATCTACCTTCTTAAAAAAGTAGAATGATCTGGATTGCCTCGTATTTTGCTCAAACGTGGGACCGGTTTTCTCCATTTTTACCACCGAATCTCGCGGTCGACTTGATCTTTTCCCTTTACACATACATCCACTTAAACGTCGAAATTACCGTTGCATGTTCTTCGGTAAGGGTGATGTAATGTCGAATCGCCCTCGAAAAGCATGCTGCACCGTAACAATCGAATTTATTTTCTCGAATTCAACAAGGCAGAAACCTATGGTTATTGACTTGACTCGCCATTTCTAGTGTAAACAAACAACTGAACGGTACTGAGACTAACACAGTGCCCGTATGACCCGTGTGGCTTTTGTACTATCCTGTATGAGGATATGTTATGAATCATTTACACAATCCAAGTTTTGTTTACACGTCTCTACCGATCATCCTACAAGAAGTCGGCAGATATATTTTCGTCTACATCATTAATCCTTATGTGGTACTAAGTGCACCTTTTCTAAATAAATAAAAGAAAACTAAGGAAATTTTCAAAATATTGGTTCACATTTCGATGATCAGTACTGTATATAGTAAAATGACTCTATATTTGCGCTATTTTCTAATAAAGAAATATATTTTATTCCAGTGTAAAAAATGCAAGTAAAGTAGTGAGATCCACCATCAAAATTTGACATACTTGAATGGATCTTTTCTGATGTTATGTGACTGTATACCCTGATGGCCTCTGGGCCTTAAAGTTACCAAAGTAATTTACGTAAAATTTCTCAACTTTAAAATGTACATATTACCTTTTTAAATACGTTTTAGGTTGAAAGAAAATAATTTTATGAAATTTCATTCGAATTAGTGAGATTGAATCGAATCTTTATGAGTTGAGACTTGATGTTTGTCGAATTCTAGATTTTAAAAAATGCACATCGAAGGTCGTATTGCTAATATTAATCCAAAGGAAGTTATGTATGTGAATTATTGCGTGCTATTTTGTGATTTTTAATTTCTAACCAAACAGAAAATTTTATATTTTTTTCGATTTAATACGCAAAACATTTTCGCTCGAATACTATATTTACGTAATAAATACCGAAGTTTATCACACTAAGGTACCGCTCAGAATTTTTTTTTCGTTCCCACTAATGGATCCAGGCAATTATTTCGAATTGCCTAATTGACGCCTGTCAAAATAGCAGATGATTTACGTTCCTATTTACTTGCACGCATCGCAGAATCGCAACTAATGAAAAACTCCAACTGCATAGTTTTTCTATTAAAAAAAAATATCCATTTTTATCAAAGTCAAAGTTTATTGGGAAAATTCGAAAAATCCATTCGTATATACGTGAACGTTAGATTTTTGGCGTTTTGACAAAGAGATACCGACAACAACAATCCATCTGGAACATTTTACTTCGCCGCATATAAATTTATTTGTTTAGAATATCGTTATTGGCAGTGGCAGTAAAGGTGGCAATAATGGACCATTAAATTTTCGACATCCGGCCTCTTTGATCGATAGTTTTCCGTTTTGAAATTTCGCGTCCGAAAATCTCGCTTCAAATGATTTTGTTACAATCAATAATATTTCGGTTTGAGATAAAAAAAAGCTATTTTTGTGATATATGAGTAAGTGTTTATTAAATAGTACTGAAGAACCACTGCAATTAGAAAATAAATAAAAAATTTAGAATTTCTTCAAATATTATTTGTTATTTTCACAAATACAGGTCGTGAGGACCAAATTAATGTATATTACAAATGATTATGATAATCTGATCTATTTAACTTTAAAACTTTCCGTAATTCTTAAATAGGGTATATACAGGGTTCCATGAAATGATTGCTACAACTTAAGGATATGTAACATATGTCTAAAACTATCGTAACTGAGCTGCAGGCATTTGTAGTTTTAGATAACCTCCTACTAATACGGGTATTATGTACTGCTGCAAAAAAATCTCTTGCTCTTAGAATTGAAGAGGTAATTCTGCTAACAATCTCAGGACCAGCACAAATAGTTTCCGCGGCATCTATAATTCTAGTAACACTGTTCTTTTCTTTCAATTTTTCAGTCATCCTCATAAAAAATAATCTAGGGGATTTAACTCTGGTGACTCTGACGGCCAATCAACTGCTGAAGAACCTTTCTCAACCCACCGAATCGTATAATATTAAATAAGAAAATCTGTTACTTGTCTACCGAAGTGCGGAGGTGCGCTATCGTACTTATATCCACATTTGCCGTCTTAAGAGGAACATCATCCAATAATGTTGTTAGGTCATTTTACGAGAAACGTAAATAACGAACTGACGTGAGATATTCGTCGATTATGAACGCACCAAGTAAGACGGTCGTCAATAATACCATGCCAGACATTCATCGAAAGTTTATCTTGAAAAATTTTTTAGTAAGGTTATCTAAAACTTCAAATGCTTTAGCTCAGTTACGATAGAATTTTGGGTACAGGTTCATTAGATGTTTTTAACTTAAAATCGCTTCAGTAACATATCTTTAAGGTCTAGCAATCATGTCACGAAATATAAAAAACACGACAGTTTTATATCTGTACATTTTTTATCAAGTTCTGTCAGATAGGGACGTGTGTTGAATCCGTATCTATTTTCGGCAACGATTGACGATGCAATAAAGGAATCAAAGAAAAGGAAAGACTTGAATTGGAAGAAAGAGGGTATTATACGATTGTGCTAAAATTACACTGGAATCGAATATCGTATAAATTATGTTTGGTACATATTAAATATTTTCTGATATTGACAAAAACAGAATTTATTTTTTGTGTTGTCCTAATATAGACAACACAATGCCCGGGACTAACACGTAAGAATATTTATTGGCCTGCTAAATGTAATAATAGAATCACATTTTTACGAACATGTTTACAAAGGAACGTTTTAACAGAGTATTTTAGATGCTTTAACGTAAAAATATCTGACCCTACTGATACGAATTTAGAAAACTCGTACACTGCCCGACATATAAAATTTGTGTACTATTTATTGTGACTATTATTAACACTACATAATATTGCTTAGGCTTGTCTACTTTAGCTTACATATGGTACTACTACGTAGCGAATATATGGCGATGACTGTTTATGCATTTAAATAATTTGATATATGTGCTGCAATGGACATTTACCTGCTCGTCCCTGTTGGACAAACATGACCATCCAGGCGTCCACTGCAGTATTAGTAGGGCGTATAAGCCTCTTCGTCTCGTCTTCGCTTTAAATTTCTTTCTTTGAGAGTCAATCGGTTTAGTTACGATTCTACATACTGTACGATGTGTACGAGCGACTGCAGTCATCGCGCCAGTCGCCCAATTAAACACATATGGGAGTATTCCAAAAGAAAACACAACGAAGCCAATAAGTCATTTAAAGAGCTGTTGCTGGATGAATGGCAAATACGTAAATCAACCAATTTTGTAGAAAATTTCATTTAAATTAATTCCCAGAAAATTAACAAGTAAAGCATCAATATATTAGTAAGTCCGGTACCTTATTCTCAATTTTAAAGAAATGTTCAGCATTCCCTCTTCGAATAAGTTTTTTTTAAATTTTTAACGTTGTTCTTATTCATTAACCACTTTAGTATAATATATTTACACTGTACTGTCACAATTAGTTTTGTTTATTTCACTGCTAATAATAGTTTTAAAAATAGTTTACTCATTTCAAATAACTTTAATAACACTTATTTATAATTTATTATACTCCTTCAATAAAAAGCATAATTATTTTATAAGTATTTTTGTATCTTATTTTAAAAACTGTTTCCTCACTTACTTCACGTGTTTCAATCGTTTTTTATATTAGGTACACAATGCAATATTTTTAAAATCCCTGTCTTATTTATAACATCCTGTTATAAATATTTTTCGTCCAATAGTATTTTAACAATAAACAAAGAAAAGACCTAACGTATTTTCTTATTCTTACTAACGGTTAATCAATTAATTTAATTATAAATCATTAATTTCTATTTACATCTTAGTTCCTTATTTCTTTTAATTCCATAAAATATCTACTCTTACAATTAAATATTCATATTTGGCGCTATTGATATAACCTAACTTTTTCTCTATTTTAAATCCAACTGTCCATATTATTATTTGTAACAATAATATTTCTTTGAAATCTTTGCATTACTAATTTCCTCACTTTTTCCCTACTTTACATATAATGTTATTTATTACAATTTTACCCTTTTACTTACTTTATTTACATTATTTATTTCGTCCACGTAAAGTCATTGTAAGGAAATTTTCGTTGCATTCATCCATATCAATTTATTGTACATACGTAGTATTTACTACAAACATAGATAATTCTGTTATAAACACGAATGTTTGATATAAAAGATATGTAGATATACATGCGCATGGCTATTACTCACTGAAAATATATAAATAAGATTTCAGTGCATCATAAACAAATTGAGTAACCGCATTTACTTAATTCAATAGCAATTCCGCTGAAAACAAATTTATGTGCATTTCACGAACTGACACTGTCGCTCAAACGAATATACATACGTTTCAACATTTGCGAATGAATCGTACTCGTAAAATGGAGATCTTGGAAATTTCAAAATAAATACATAAAATACAAAACAAAAACGCAACTATATAATCGCCTGCAAACGCGTTATAATTATTCTATTTACGAATCGAATAGGTCAAATTTAGAGCCGCGTATACGTTGGTATGCGATGTTTTCGACCTCGAATCGATCAGATGCTGCCGCAACGTTTTCATTCATTCCGTTTTTATTAGATTAGGCCGTGTGTCGTGTCTTGCCAGAATAGATAGGATCGCGATCTGATATATCGAAACTTTAATTGCGGTGTCGCACTCTCCATTGAATTATGGAGAACGGATGTGTTGCGTTGGCCGTCTTTGAGGAATTTTCGTTTCGCCAACGAAAATAAAGGGATTTGCGCAATTATTTGCAATAATAATGCGTCTCAGTTGGAAAATGTTTTATTTTTGTCACTTTTACATACTTATTTATACTCATATAATGATGGTGTCGGATTTTCTTTTGCAATGTTAGTCATGTGATTACTATAACATAGAAATCGTAACGATTTATTTTGGCTGGCCGACCAAGTGCGTTTAAATCATCAAACATGGCACGAAATATGTGCATATTGTTTTCCCATGTTGACAACTCTAATTTAGTTCTAATAACTGGAACAGTAACATATATATTTGTATCTATTTTTAATGTATACGTTGTCTAGCGAAAACGTATTTGACAAGAGTTTTATGGCATTTGAAAGAGTTTCGCCTTACACGTGATGATTTATTTACAAGTCAGTTGGCGGAGCGAATTTAGATTTTGAAAGAATGTCATTTAGCGATGATTTAAAGAGTATATGACTCTCCACTCACGCATATGTATGTTTACCAAATGGTTAACGAATTAGTGAAAAAATACAAATAATCGATATTAAAATGTTTGTCTTAGGGTCACGCAAATTTAGAATTTTTAGAGAATTATTTGCTGTAAGAAAATTAATTTAAATGTAATCTATATCCAGTCATACTCATTGTCGATATTTTCAATGGTTTGTTTGTTATAGGGACCATACGCTTAATCCAGACAAAGAAATCAAGAGAGCGTAGATAACCAGATAACTGGAACATATAGGCAAGATGTCTGAAGATAGCTGAATTGGAAAAAGTTTTATTGTTAGGATGAGATGAGAAAAGAAGAGAATGCTCCAGAAAGACGTAATTGGAATAAGCTAAAAGAGAACTGAGGAGGGCAGGAGTAACGAATTAGAAAGAAGAAAAGTACGGGGAAAACTGGCAAAATGTGAGAACCTCGAAGAATACAGTCCACCCACGAAAGTTGTTTCGAATATGAGAGGGCATATTTATTTCCGTTCGGTAACGTTAAAAAACTATTATAATAATGTGAAAGCAATTACAAGAGCATTTGGTAAATATTCTAACATGGAGTATCACGAAGCTTTTTGACAGTATGAGAAAAGTAATTTTTAAAATTAAATAAAAAATGTTTAATATTTTGTTGAATCCCAATTATCAAAAGACTAACTAGCTCTTTTTGATAATGGATTTAACTAAATTTTAGTGTCTTGTCTTGTTCTTGTAATGCTTTCTTCAATGTCCATTAGAGCTTATTAAAATTGATAATAATTCCGGTTGTGGATTCACACATTTCTTTTTTTTTGAAATATTTCTTTACATATTCAATTGAATTTAAAATTCGCGATAGCGTTAATCAAAAAAGATAAATAAAATCCCTTACCACATCAATGCTCGTATTTTGTATACGTCTTTTGAATAATTAATCACAGTGTCGCACCTGGATCCGCGGTAAAACACACTGAACAATTCCGCACAACTTCTCCGTTAACAACCAAATACACACTGATTTATTTCAGACAATTTCATATGTTTCCTAATCTTAAAACTAACACTTATACTAAAAAGTACACCTCCGCATCCACTTATGGACCCTTTCAAAACTTTCCTAGTACCCTTTGTAAGGAAAGTACGGGGAATGCAGTTCATTAGAAAAAATAAACTCATTTTGTAAATAGCAATACATTCTACGGGGAGTAAATTCTATACCAAAGAATTTAAGCTATTTTTTAAAAATTTATATCAGGTTTACTGGTGTTATAAAGAACACGTACCGCTAAATGACATTTGTATTACATCTGACTGAAATTTTGAGTTTTTACATCGAACGGTAATTTTTATTGTATACGACGTGTATACACGCCGACCGCGCCAAAATGTAGATTTGAATTGACGTGTATACACGCCGAACGCAGCTAACTGGTTAAATAAATGAAAATTCCGGAAATTTTCTAATCAAAACTTGTACTCTTTTGATCGATACTGCAATTAGACAGAGTTTAAATTTTCAGGCAGTTGGTTGAAATATTAAACCACGGTCTTTCTTTTTTACATTGACCTTCTGTTATTAATCGTCTTGTTTTTGAACAAATCGATACTACAGACAGACAGCAAATGTAATATTCAAAAGTAGAGTTTTATTTATTAGGCTTATAGCGTTTACGTAGTTTCTGTTTAAATGGTCATACATTTTGTACGTAAACCCGTTCAAAACACGTACATCAAGAGGATCCGTAAAATACACCCAAAGACGTAAAGCGTCGATTTCTGAAGCGCATTTCGCCAATGTACAACATACATGCGTGTAATTACGATATTTGCACATGACAATGGACGGAATTCGGTTTATTTCGTCTGGTCAATGGGGCTATTAACGAAATAATAGTTTTTCCAATAATAAGAACGTTTCAGTTGATCTTGAACCGGTGCCAAAGCGATTTCAATTTATTTAAAATACGTGCGAAGTGTACTTTTCTCGATAAGTGACAGCGACATAACACAGACCTTTTTTTTTCTAATTTCTATTAGCCACACAGAGATTATTCACGGCATGATTACTTAATATTTCAAATACTTAAATCTAGATGTATAAGCCGGACGATTTGTATGTAGTTATTTAACAACGATATTACGACATTCCAAGAAAACGTACGGAATGTATTGGTCACTATTTACAGGTCAAGATAAAATCGGTTGTAATAAGTACGTAAGTATGTATGTATGTATCAACAAATACACCGATCTTAACGAAGGTCCTGAGAATGTGTCACACTGCCGCAGGACGAGGATAATAAAGAGTTCATAATGGTAAGAATAGCTAAAGTATATAGTATATACTGGTTTTCTGGGCGACCGTGTCGCATGTTACATCTTTGTCTGATACATTAGGTATAGCCACAATTTATCGGAAAATAAGTCATCTTTTTAATATAGTGAAAGTTGTATACGGCTACGGGGAGCGACGTCCTTCGAATGGGGAGCAATTACGCGAAAGAATTATTGAAATTAGCTATGATGTCAATACAAAAATCTGTAAATTTTATGACCGGTTGGGTTACTGCTTGTCTTATGAGGGGCATTTTTGGGCATTTAGTAAATATAATTAATTTTTTTTAAACTTTCTATCACTTTTAATTCGATTTAATTAATTAAATTATATTTAAAAATTAAATTAACTAAATCTTTTTCTGACAATTAAACTTATTTCTCTTAATTTTAAAATTTTATAAGTACGTAGAAAATTATTGCTAAATCATTTAATTTTATTCCAACCATTCCAGAATATGTTTTATAATTTTCAAAAATGATTTCTTTTTTTATTGCTTCAAAAGTAACAATAACTATATAGAGAATGAAGAATTTCTAAAATCAACTTTGCGGCAAATTGTAGTTATATTTGTTATTATTTCTATAAACTTTATAAATTACATGATTCTTTAATTAAGACATACTTATAGTATTATTTCTGACGTCACGGGAACTCGAGGTGGAGCATAACGTAACAGCCCCCTTATTACAATCGACCGGCTACTTCGAATTTATCTAGCCGCTTAATAAAACTTTTCACTGTGTATAGTTGAATAGAATGATCGGCTTTGGACGAGTCAGCGTAAATATTCGGTAGGTACTTATTACGAACCTGGTGTGCTGACAAATGTGACTTTAATTGATTATATTTGTAAAACCAATTAATAATTCTCTAGGATTACTTGCACTTTCACTTATATTTTGCTACACGTTTTTTAACTCGTAAAACGATGACATTAAGCACTGCGTTTGATTGTGGAACGTTTCTGATTAAAACTTTTATTGCAAACGTTGCCCAAAACAATCTCAGGTGAATTGAAGAGAAATATTAGTCTGCGTTTTACGTTTTTAATCGGTTGCTCATTAATGTTTCAAAAATGACTGTACAAGACAAAGAATACTTTTTCAAATTTTAATTCCATTCTCAAACAAAAGCTGTATAAACGCCAATTAATACTTTTTGTGCGAAAATATAAGGGCGTTTGAAACATGACGACAAAATTAATATTAATTTGATCTTTTTCCAGTCGATACACTTTTTGATTTTATAAGAAATTCTACATTCATTCATTAATTTTTTTTAAATTATAAAATAATCAAAGCAATAGGTTTAAATAGTAAAGTAGATGTACGTATGTATACACGAACTTTAGTTATTTAAGGGTAGACAGTTATTTTTAAATTATACATGTATTTTCGAACGTTAATTAATTCAAATATTATTATTTATAGGATTTTGAATTGCTTATAGATATTCCTAACTACGTAGATTTATCTATAAGAAAAAATATTTTTCCAAATATTGTGGCTAAAAAGATATTCCGGACACTGTACGTTGCTTTAACCCAATTTTGATCAGGAATGAACACCCGCTGACGTTAAATTCGGACTTCTTTTACACCTATTCCAACGCATCATTAATCAGGACACACTCACTGACATGAAAACTCAATGAAATATTAACAACGAGCTATTTGTTGGCACGCATCTACACTGACAACCATAATAAACTGCCATTCTTCATTCTTGACAATGGAATCCACTTTACAACCACAGGCGTGGTGTGTTATTAATGTTATTATTACAATGATGCTTTGTGTACACGCTTACATACGTTGATATTTTTTTTTATATTCGTAACTTGGCAGAGTCTACGTACCGTGTAACTTCCTGTGTGGTGAATCATCGTGATGACTGTTTGTGCGTATTGTGTGTTTTTTTTTGTGTCGCTGTTATTAGACCAGATAAGAATTTGACCAGGACACGGTGTAGCATGCTCCGAATAAATAGATTTTTTCGCGTCTTGGATGAGGATTTTAAATTGAGTTACGCAAAGACATTTATTAGACTGGTTTATGTTCAAAAACGTTTCATTTTAATATGTACGAGGCATTTAAATAAAGAAATTTTTATAAATCGCTTGGACTCTTCAAAATAATTTTTTATTTGAAAAATTTTGAACGAAAAGAAATTTGCAAATTGGAACTCACCGGTTCTAATTGAGTTTGATGATTGGAACCATTGCTAAGGATTTCTTTTTGTTCGGCGTCGTCGCTCCCAGTAACACTGAAATTAAGAAAAAAATTAACGATAAACTAAAAAGGGAATTGTAAACAATTTAATAAAACTACGTATTTCCGTACATTAAATTTCAGATAATCGAGTTTCATTAGTTTAATTTTTCATAAACATTGTTGTAGTCATTAATATCTGTCGTAATCGTAATCACCTAAACCATATTACGTAAAAAAAAGATCTGTGTAGGCGTTAAATCTCAAGGTAGAACAGTTACGCTTTTATTATTTTAAACAAACACATTTTTACGAGAAACGTTATTTTGGGAATTCGTGTTGTTGAATATAGAACAATAATAAACTAATTTTCTCATCTCTACGCACATTTAAGCAACAACATTGTGGAACAACTATTATAAATTACGTGGAACAGTAAACGTCAAAATGGTCATTGCATTTCTGTATTACAAACCAGTAAATTCTGTTCGAAGACCGAAATTATCATTTCACAAGTCATAACTTTAGTATGTTTGGCTGCATGCTGGTGTTTATATTTCTCTTTCCGGGATGGTGATTTTTAATATGATCTTTATATAGGAATACGAAACGAATGAATCTTCCAGTTGGTTTCGTTTACATAGAAAGAAGGAATGCAGCAAATACAAATTCTGAAAAATAGGACATAGATGTAAAAATTGCGAAGTAGATTGACACTGACGCACGTATCCGTTATTTTCAATTTTATACTAGAATAAGCCTGTTTATATTTCTTTTTACACCCAATAGCATCACTTTTTTATGTTTTCCTTCCGCCCCAAAATAAAATTGGAAGTCTTTTATTTAGATTTAAAATAAGGTCTTTCTTCATCAGGACTTCTTGCAGAGTTGCAACAGGCGATCTCAGAGATGAATTTTGACGTACCGCAAGGACGGAGAAAGAAATTCGTTTGCTGGACCAATGGAACGCTAGCTATAGTGACGAAACTGTACAGAAAAAGATTAAACACCCCCACTACCAATCATGGCTTAGTCATGCGTACTCGTAAGTAGCACTGGACTTCTGTATTTGTAAACAGCAACCATGAATCAAGACAATATAAATTGTATTTTTTTCCAGGACCTCCATACACCTCATGTAGGTGGAGTAGAGTGCCAGACAGTGAAATCAATAAAAAATATGTTTCAACAGCATACAATACACCCCTTTTGCTATGGCCCGGAACTTATCCGATTTCAAATGTATAAAGCATGCTGAAAAAGTTTGCGTACTCATCATTGAACCCAACAATAACTGTTCTCAAAGATAATATTTACAGACAACTGGCAAGAAACGTAAAATTGCAAGAAAGTGGTTAAAAACTTGTATGAGTATGCATACAATAAATAGAATTAGTACAGTCATTAAAGCCAAAGAAAGATTAAGAAAATATTAATGTAATACCGTACATAACGTATAAATAAACATTTTATATTAGTTAATTAGCTTTTGTTTTATTTTTCATGAATTTCAAAAAATATAAAAATCAGAAGATGGCTCGAACTCAATTGCCAGGTACTGTATATCAAACATATCGGTCCTGCGAGAATTAAAAAAAAAGCAGCAGCAATCTAAAGATACCCCGCGTGAGTAATAATCTTCTCGATTTCTGTCAAAACATCAACACGAAATATCTGCGATGCTAATGACTAGCACTACAGCAGATAACGTAACGTCAATTTGGCGCTGCTCGAACAGGTGGAGGGCGATTCCAAAGCTTTTTACTTCTGGACGGAGTTTGGCGCTCGCTCAAGCAATCTAAATTTAATAGAACGATTCTTCCCACGGATGCTTTCGTGCAGTGCCGGTGATGTAAGGCTCCCAAGACATTCCTGACCGTCCAAATAGTGAATCGATTCGTACCTTACGATGTGTACACATTCACGTTGTTGCAGTGCAAAATAAAATCACACGAGATTCTTTTTCTTTAACGTGTGTATAGACGTACATTTTTTCTTTGCAGGAAATAAATTTTACATATTTTTATTAGATCAGGTCATATTAAAACGCAGAAGTTTATCTTGTTGCAAAAATATTAAACACCTGTTGGTCTACTGAAGCCAAATCCAAGAGTGAAAACAGGATGTATATGTACTTAAATTTGGAGGAAATGGTTTACTGGACAAAAACTGTCAAGTTTTTTCTTTTAATCTTTGTTATTTACGCAGAACTTTATTTGTCATAAACTTTTAATAACATCAACACTCAAATGTCGAAGAAAAATAAAAATTTCGTGATCTTTCACAGTTGGTGTCATAATTGTGTAATATAGCTACAATGAATTCATTGTTCGTACTACCATTTTTTTCAAGATATGTACATCAAACGATTAGATTCTGAATTTGAATTGTCAGAAAATAAAGTTCCTGAATAATTAGGGCACAGCAAAATTAAACTAAAAAAATGAACATTCTTCTGTGCACTCGTTGATGCTTGACTCCCATCTAATTCTCGCTTACATCCACTTACAAATTAATCCATGATTATGTACTATTACTCGAATATCGACATTTGTAGTCATTACGTAGACTGACTGGAGTTGAACGAGGTGCAATATTTTTATTCTATATTTGCATGAGTTGTTGTCGCGATAGACGTTCCTGAATGTTCTAGACAAATCGAACTTTTCGAGAAGTCGCGAGAATTTTAGATGCGATGGACGTAACCAGAGAGTGATAGAGCGACACTGGATTCTGATTTTATTAGTGCAGCGGATCGGTGTTGCCAAATATCAGTAAATTTATTTTTTCATAATAATTTAAGGTAAGGCAATGAATATAAGTTAAATAAATAACAAATACAAGACGTGTGATAGTTGTTGTCATTGTTGCCAAGTTCCAAAGTTTAACAGTTTGTTCAGCAATACATTGTATGGTACACATTAAGCCCTTGTTAAGAAGGTTAGCGCTAAGTATAGTGCTGAACTTGTGATAACAGCATAATGTACAGGTTGCAACGTCACATTTAACAAATTCAATGAGGGGACAACATACGAGAGTAGCTGTTTATATTTCGGGAATAGCAAACAAAAAAAAATTTTTTATTATCGAAAATAGTTTTATTGCTTTTCAAAATATTCTCCTTGAAAATCAATGCACTTTTGCATTCGTTTAAACCAATCCGAAAAGCATTGCTACTGGTGTGAAGGCGATATCTGCAAAATATGAGTTTGGATGCCTCAACTGCCTCTTCCGGCTTAGAAAACCGTTGACTACCAAGTTTATTTTTCACGTGTGGTAACAAAAAGAAACCACAGGGTGCTAGATCAGGGCTGTTCGGCGGATGGCTCATCAATCCAACAAGTTTTGTTGGTTTTAGCTCATCTTGGAATACCCACACAGTCGACTGCCGATTACTATCGGGCTCATACGTATAGGCCCAAGATTCATTACTTGTGACGACTTTATAAATGTTTTTTGAAGCACCGCCATTGTATTTTTTGTGCATTTCTTGGCACCAATCGACGCGAGTCCTTTTTCCAGCGGTTATCAAATTATGTGGTACCCAACGTGACCATAGCTTCTCAACGGCTAAATGTTCATGCAGGATCTTATGCACGCTGGTGTTACTAATATCTAGGGATGCCTCGATCTCACGGTACGTCACATGACGGTCTTGCATTATTAATTCAGACACTGTATGAATGTTTTCCGACACAACATTTGTGGGGCCTTCACGAAATTCATCGTCCAAAGAACGCCGTTAAAGTTTGATTTCACTATACCAACGATATATTGTAGTTTTCGATGGTGCTTCATCACCATAGAAAGAACTCTGCTCGTCGATGCATTCTTGTTAAGATAATCCATGCCGAAAGTTATGAAAAATAATTGCACGAAAAAAAACTGTCAAGGTTTAGTTAGGGTGAAGAATGACAAACGTCACGATGCAATCATCAGATCGGAGGCAACACCAACAGTGTTACCAGTTCCCGAAATATAAACGGCTACCCTCGTATTCTGTTATATTAATTAATCAGCAAAAAACTCATGATAACAGCATAGTGTACAGGTTGCAACGTCACAGCTAATAAATTCAATGATGGGACAACATATAAATGTTTATTGATACTGGTTTAATTAATTACCCACCCACCCTCCTATTGAAATAATATTCTTCACGGTTTTTAATTATTATTTTACAACATGTTTATTTTCTCTAAAAACTGACTGTCAAATACTTGTGAAATACACACATAAAAATATATGTAATTCCGAGTTTAACATGAATTCCTCCTACATTTTTCTTGCATAATGGCAACCGCAGGAGATTAGAGAAACGACAAATTACAAAAGAGATGGTAATCTTGATTTACGCTTTAAAAAATTAAACAGACACGGGACTTTTATAAATTACGACAATCAATATATCACACCCGGCCAGGCCGGAATTGCTTCAAAGACACGTTGCAAGACGTATTTATAGAGTTTTGGCCGATGTTTCACAGATTTCGCGCAAGAAGACTGTGAAAATTGTGAATTCTCCTCCTATAAATCAAAATAATTCAGGTGACGTCCGAAAATTAGACTCGAAAAAACGCAGAACAGTGTTTTGGTATTTTATTTTTTTAATAGACTTGTTTTTCTAAACATATTTGCAACGTGAGTCTATTATGCAAGCATATTAAGATAAACACATCTTTCGCAAATGTTACCATGAGAAATCGGATTGTAAACGTTCATGAGAGCTTTCGTACACCCCGTGAATGTTGAATATAATGAAGCGTAAACATTTAATTTTGATAGAACATACATACAGTTTGTCAAAAAAATCTTTGCACATAGAGAAAAAGTAAAGAAAATGTCAATCGATGCATTGATTTCTAATTTAAATAACCAACTTTTTTATTTTTTTCACAGTGTTTTATAAACATGTTCTTTTAATATAATATAATGGGTGTCCCATTAGTAAAAATGGAGCATTACACGATAGAACAACATGTCTTTATTATTGAACAATATTTCAGAAATAATGAAAGCTTGGCGGCGGCAGTTCGAAAATTTCATATAAAATATGGTCGGAATAGTGTTTTAACTTCGTCAACTGTGAAGAGATTAATTAAAAAATTCAGGGAGACTGGATCCGTTGGAGACGCCAAACACACTGGTCGTCCAAAAACAAGCCGTTCAAATGTCAATATCGAAGCAGTGCGTGAGAGTGTCGGTGACAATCCAGGAACCTCAATTCGCCGTTGTCGACAAGAATTGCAAATTTCAAGAAGCTCTCTACAGCGTATACTTACTAAAGATCTGTGTCTCCATGCCTACAAAATTCAATTAACACAACAACTGAAGCCTAATGCCCATGCACAGCGAAGAGAGTTCGTTGAATGGATTATTGAACATCAACAAATGGATGCTGGTTTTTCGAATAGAATCATCCTAAGCGATGAAGCACATTTTCACCTTGATGGCTTTGTTAATCGCCAAAATTTCCGCTTTTGAGGTTCTGAGAACCCACATGTGATTGTCAAAAAACAAATGCATCCACAACGTATCACTGCTTGGTGTGGTCAAAAAAAACGTTTGCACACTTGATAAAATATTAAGCCTGATGTAAATTTTTGAATTTTTAGTGCTAATATTTTGTGTGTACACCTTGAACATCAATCACCGCTTGCAGACGTCTTCGCATTGATTGAATAAGCTTCGAAATATTATATTCTAACGGTATTTTGTCGCACCCTTCTTTAATGAATTTTATCAATTTGTTTTTATTGGTTGGCGATCTTTTTCCTACCTTTTTTAGCAGGACTTTGGGCAGGGGTATCGATAACTTTGGTGCAGTTGAATAATAACCAGGACCTACATAAATAAGATTTATGTTTGGGATCATTATCTTGATAGTATTTGTATTTAAATTTATTCGAATTATCCGGGTCAATAAAACCGAATTTTTTAATGCTGTTCGTTCTTCAAAATATAAAGATATACTTTCAAAATCCAAAATCCTGATTACACCAATTCCCTTGCTGGATATACAGCCCCATACCATTACGGATAGTTTTCCAAACTTTACTGTAGGAATAAGATTTTTATTTTTTAGTAATAAAGCATCATCTGAGAAAATAACATCGTCCCAGTACTCTGAAGGAAGTAATATGTGTCCGGTGGCAAATTTTAATCTTTCTTCGATATTTTTGTTTTTTCCTAGCCACTCGTGAAGAATATTTGTGTTTTTGTAACACATTTCGTATGGTTTCATGGGAAACACTTAACCCAAAGTCTTTTTCCCCTTGAAGAGCTAATCCTCTAGTACTGGATTGGGGGTTATTATAAATGGTTTTAATTATTTTGCTCTCAGTTTGCCGCATTGCCTTTTTGGCCTGCCCGTGCATCCCTTTAACTCGAGTCTTCCTTCTTTTTCAGCACGGTATATGATATTATATACACTTCTGATTTTGAGAGAGAACAACTCGGCGATTTCCCTGGCAGATTTGCCTTTATAGTAATTGAAATACACTAATTGTATAATATTTTTGGAAACCCGTTTTCCTGGCATTTTTTTTATATTCAAATATGAGGTCACTTTATTACTAAACACTTTTTACCCCTTTCACATTCCATTCCAGTTATAAAAAAACAATCTGGGGTGGGGAAACTCCACGAACTATTCATGAGAAACCTATGCATCCTAAACGAGTTACTGGTCAGGTGGTGTAATTGGACCTTACTTCTTTGAAAATGCTGCTGGTGAAGCTGTAACTGTCAATGGTGATCGATATCGTCGGATGATCTAGAGGATATGTGGTTTCAACAGGATGGCGTAACACCTCACTTTGTACACGAATCAATTGATTTATTGAGAGAAAAATTTCCTGGACGTGTAATCTCAAGAAACGGTGATGTTAATTGGCCACCAAGATCATGTGATTTGACACCGTTAGACTATTTTCTTTGGGGTTATGTGAAAACTCCGGTTTATAAAAACAATCCACAATCAATTCCTGCTTTGACAGATGAAATTATTCGTGTCATTGGCGAGATAGAGCCTCAACTATGTCAAAATGTCATTGAAAATTTTAACAAAAGAGTGGACGTCTGCGGAGCTGCAAGTGGAGGCCATTTGGCAGATATTATTTTACGCATATAAATGTCATAGCTGATACTTCAAACCAATAAAAAGTTTTTGAAAGTGAATGCAAATTACGTGTTTTATTTATTTTTTAAAAAAACCGCGAAATTTGAAACACCTTTAGAATGTCACAATTAAAATATGAAAAATCTTTTATTAAAACTAAACTATTGTTGAAAAAATAATAATGTTGGAAAGGTTGCTTTTTATTCATTTGCAAATCACTTGAAACCAATAATCCATTACAAAATAATTATACTGATAACATTATTAAATTTATGCATTTATTTAAGTAAATGCATTACATTTTAGGTACCATTTGTTAACTATATTTTATTCTACACCTGTAAGTAGCAATTTAATAAGCTTTTTAAGCAGTTGTTTATGTTTAATTTTATAAATTTTAATAAAATTTGTAGCAGTGCATTCTGGAATCTTTTTTATGTACATACGTAAATAAATAAAAAAAAATATTAAAAAGAGAGTGAATATAATTTATGTTATTACTAAAACGGGGATATTTAGACACCATAAATGAGTGGCGAGAAAAAGTGGTGCGGATGTCTCCGGCTAGTCAAGACAGTCACCAACGTATATCGGGCGTGTAGCTGCATTTAGTTGCGTACGGATTTTTAATGCGTTGATAACAATATTTGATATTGCAGTGTATTATGAATGCATAACGGAATAATAATAGGCTGGTATGCATAGACGGTGTCAAAAAAAAATTAACAGATAGTTACCAGGCTTAAAATACGAAGGTGCTAAAGCAATTTGTTTAGTGTATCCCCTGTCGGAAGAAGAGACTGCTTTAGACACGTAAGCACACAAACACACAAAAGCTTGTGTTACATATATTTTATATGTTGATTGCTTGTAATTTACTATTTAAAATAGTGGCGAAGGAACCGTTCCGCCAACTTTGGAGTACGTACAACGCAGACTACGTATTGCCGAGCGCTCGAACGCAAGAATCTGTATACCTTCTGCACGCGAAAAAATGGAAATTGTAGTTAAGTTGTGATGAGACTACAGATTGTAAAATTCCCTTCTGAATATCAATGTTACGTCCACTGAAACTTCTTCAACAGTCAGTTTTTAGCTAGTAAAAGGTTGCCATAGCGTACCGGCGAAGCTATTCGCAATGTCACTAAGTACACTACAAAAATTTTGAATTCACAACAAAGTAAGTAGTGATGTGATATTTGTTACTGATGCCTACACGTCAATGCTTTCTGCGGAACATTTCCTTAAATATGAGTGTCCCTCTTCACTTCATGTAATGCGCCTATTGCATGCAACACCTGAGAGCAGAAACTTTTCGAAAGAATTGTCGAGTTGTACATAGACATTTTAATAAGCAGAACCAAAAAAGTTTTTCTGACATCTTCAAGACGAATACAGCAATTTCACAAACACTGTCTTGGCATACAAGAGCCACCTTAATCAATTGTTACGCGTTGGATTTCACACAATAAAATCCTTAGTATTACATTTCAATCCAAAAGAATCCATAGCCATCAAAGACAGATGAAATTTGCCGGTGTTCAGACAGATTTACAAATTATTCGTACGAATTACATTGTCTTAGCAAATGCCATGCTATTGCCTGATACAAATCTTGCAACTTCTGTACGGTGGTTACAGATGTGTGCAAGGAGGGTCTTGCGTTGTCATTATGAAAAAATATTCGTCGTCTATTAACTAACTAAGTGTCAAGTTGTTCACAGCACTTGATTGAATTGATCGTCTGACTATTCGGTAGCAGTTCATAGTAGACTATACTCTTGGAATCCCTCCAAATGCACGTGATTTTGGTTGGACTGGAGGCTAATTTTTAACGATGTTTGGAGAGCGTTGTCTTTTTTAGACCAAGAAATGTTACTGTCTTCCAAAGATTCGAAATTTTTCCCATTAAGGAAACTTTGTAAAGTGAAACAAATGATAATCCAGACGATGCAATATCTGGACTATATGATGGGAGAGACAATATCCCATAAAAACTCTACCAACCTCTGTACGGTGTACAGATGTCTGGGGTCTCACGTTGCTATGATGAAAAAATATCCGTCGATTATTAACTGACACACTTTGTCAGTTGTTCACTGTAGTTGACAGAAATGATCGTCAGATTATTCGGTAGTAGTTCATAGTAGACTATGCCCTTGAAATCCCACCAAATGCACAACATGATTTTTGTTGGGCTGGAGGCTAATCTTTAACTATGCTTGGAGAGCGTTGTCTTTTTTAGACCAAGAAATTTTACTGTCTCCCAAAGATTCGAAATTTTTTCCATTAAGGGAATTTTGTAGAAAGCGAAACACGATGCAATATCTGGCTTATATGATGGGAAAGACAATATCCCATAAAAACTCTACCAATCTCTGTACGGTGTACAGATGTCTGGGGTCTTACGTGGTTATGATGAAAAATATTCGTCGATTATTAACTGACACACTTTGTCAGTTGTTCACTGTAGTTGACAGAATTGATCGTCTGATTATTCGGTAGCAGCTCATAGTAGACTATACTCTTGAAATCCCACCAAATGCACAACATGACTTTTGTTGGGCTGGAGGCTAATCTTTAACGATGTTTGGGGAGTGTTATCTTTTTTAGACCAAGACCTGCGGCGCACAACGTTGTTATTGAGAATCCATTTTTCACTTTCAGTAATCATATTCTTTAAAAAAGGTTGTCCCTTGTTCCTTTTAATGAACTGATCGCAAATGAGTATACACTGCATCAGGTGACGTTTATTAAGATTATGTGGAACCCACATCCTTTAGCCTAGTGTCTTTGAACCGTTATATGCGACACTCTGACGACGTCCTCAATCTAACGACGTCGTTATTGTGTCCATATCAGTTGTTACAGGTCGTCCGAAGCGCTACCAGTCTTTAAATTCAAACTAATCGCTCCTAAACCGGGTATACCCATGCATATACAGCATGATATACCAAAAATGCTCATATTCTTTCTCCATTTTGACGCGCAATGCCACAAACTGTCCGCTAAATTAGGGAAACTACACTAAAATGCAGTCACAAGTTTAGGCTACAACTAGGTTAACGGAGTAATCCGCTCATCTAATTATTCCCCTCCAACTACGCGTCAACGTGAGCGCGCCAAGATACGAACAAACTTATGTAGCAACAACTCAATGTGTAAATAAGTGTGCATCATTTACACACATACAGCTAGTATTAATTAATTGCAAGATACGTTCAGGGAAAGACTTTATTAGGATGAAAACGTCACCTTTCTGTACTCTCTCTTGTTATCTGGGCACTATATAATCGTATGTACACTATAGAAATTCAGAACAAAGAAGAGATCAAAGTGTTCTACAAAATGAGAATTTACGAGCTTGTATCACGCTGGGAAAAGATGATAAATTGTGTGTCCATGTGTGCAGGTAATGACTTTGATGAATATATTTACCTCCGAAAATTGCTGTTCTTGTTTAACTTTTGATATACAGACCGCACAAACTTTATTGGTCACCTGATAACTGAAAGTTATTGCCAACTCCCAATTTTAGTTCCAGCGAAACGTAATAACAATTAAAAAATATTACAAAAATGTATACGACTGTACTAACTCTATAATGCATTTAAAGAAGTTCTCGAACTTTGAGTCCATGTAAATAAAATAAAAACATGTCAACTCACCAATTGCGACAAAACTGATACACGTTACTGAGTCTGTGCATGTTTATAACCAACTGTGCGGAAACTTTCTTCTTTCGATCATGAAATAAACGCGAAAGAAAGACATAAAACCTTTCTGTACTCGGGAATTGCGAACTATATTCACCAGCACCCGTCACGTTCTTAATAAAGACCCGAATTAGCAATTATCGATAATGAAAAGATTAGATAACGAAAGCAACACTCTATGACATGATAATTCTTATCATAATACTCCCTGTATGTCGTGGATTAAGTTTCACTTTCCAAGTGACATGTTATTTTAGTGAATTTCGTCAAATTTTCGCGTTGTTACAAGGCGAATTGGTAGAGACGGAAGAGTTGTCTTGGCGAGCGAAAATATTTTGTTCCAACTTAAACCATGTTGTCTTTGTTAGAGCATCTGCTTAAGCTATTTTAATTTAGAGATGGAGAGAAAGAGTCTATGACAAAAGCAGCGATACAGAGCAGCCTCCATGATCCAAACCTTCATTAAACCGAATTCTTTGATAATTCGGTCAAAAGGCCCCACCAGTGTAGTGTAATGCAATATAATATAGCAATATATATATACGTAGATTGCTTTAAAAGTTTTTCAGTTACTACCCATAAGGTGCCGCTGTCGGAAATATTTTTGTCGTATTCTCTGAGATTTTTTTAGTCCAAATAGCATTTACAAATTGCTAGCGTATGCTGTTGTTGGAATTAACGCGTGAAAATTTTCGAACCACGATTTTCTACGATTTTAAAGACGGTCTTACTCGACAGAAGTGTTCGCAAAAAATCGGGCGATTATTTGGCGATGAAGCACCATCTCTGGCGATTGTTAGACGGTGGTACGAATTCCAGCATGGACGTGTTTGGCTCACAAGCATCATGAGTGACGGCGTGCCACTGCAGTCACTCCAAAAAACATCGACGCTGCCACACAATTTAACGGAAGCTTAAAAAAGCGCATATGGATTGATGTAAAAAATGCTTAAAAAAATTTGATCGAGGTTGAGTAAAATCAATGTACATCGTTACAGGTGACGAAAGTTAGATTTATTGTTACGAGCCAGAAAGCAAGCGACATCGACTCAATGGGTCTTCAAAGACCAGGAGAAATCCACGAAAGTGAGACGTGGACGAGCCCTGGCAAGAAAATGGTGGTTTCTTTCTCCGGTTGTCTTGCTACTATTCCGCTATAGGATCGTCGAACAATCAATGCTGAATGGTATACAACCATTTGTTTGCCAACTGTGTTCCAAGAAGTGCGCAAGAAACAACCGAGAGGACGAATCATTCTGCATCAAGACAATGCACCATCACACAACACGTCTCAAACATCAGCGTGTTTAGCCGCTTCTCGAACAGAGTTGAAGACTCATCCGACTTATAGTTCCGTACATAAAAGACAAAATGCGTGAATTAAAATTTAATACCCCGGAAGAGACTGTGGAAGGCTACGAAAACTTCGTATCTGAGATGACTGAAGAACAATGGGTCCAATGTTTTGAGAATTGTTTCCGCCAAATGCAGATGAAGAAAAAAAATTGGTTAAAATAATTGATTCTTTCTGTATCTGCAAAATTTTTAAAGCAACCTAAGTATATATATATATATATATATATATATATATATATATATATATATATATATATATATAATGTATATCCTTATATCAAAACACTTAACAAACACACAGCTCCTTGCTTCAACGATGTGAAGAAATAAAAGATATCCAGTATATAGAAAATAATAAAGTATGATTAATCACCTACAAAAAATTTTTTTATATATCTGACACATTTTTGAACAATACTTGGGGATGTTGGGAGTTTGGTGAGGCAGATGTAATATTGGATAAATGGATAAATAATAAAATTCTGAGGAAGGCAATATATATATTGCCAAAACGTAAATAAATGAAATAATTTCTCAATCAACACTGCCGCAAAAAACACAAAAAAATTATATTATAAGTATATATATATATATATATATATATATATATATATATATTATATATATTTCCTGTACATAAGAGTATATAATCGAGTGGGTCTAAAAAATATATAATATCCCTGTCGGTGCATATAACCATAAAAAATGTATATTTTATTTTTCTTTGATGATTTTTTCAATAAATAAACTTCCCATTCTAAGAATGGAATGTGTTGTATTCTTAATAATTCAACATTTATGTTTGTCGCTTATAAATGCGTTCATTTTCGTTTATTTTATCTACCAAAAAAACATCATTACAATAGTGAATATGTATAATAATAATATGTAGAATGGCGACATACGAGCGCAACGGTAAAACGTATAATGCGACATATGAGTGGAAAGGGTTAATATAACATTTAATAATGTGCTTATCCCCCATTCCTGTCAATAACTTCCTGTAACGTTGACGGCACGCTAGCAATAGCCTTTCACACAATTCTACCGAAAATTCGTTCCACACGTTCTTTGCCTTTTCCCACAATTCATACGAAACTTGAGTCCGGACTGTTTGAAGACCAAGGCCACACTTATTATTTGAACGTATCCATTCTTTTACAATCTGTTGATTTTATACACCGGACATTTGTCTTGTTCAAATAAATATAATTGTCTCCATACAATAACTTAACACAGGGTAATGTGGGACGATATCTCTATACTGGTAACTATTTGAGTAATTTTCAATTTTTCATACAGCTTCTGTTGCAGAACGCAACATCCATCCCCAAAAACTTATTGAAAATCTTTCACTCCGACTTCTTTCTGCAATATAATTTTAGTGGAAACGAGTATTTTTTAACGGTACGCTCTCCAATTCACTTTATATAGACGAGAACTGTAGGGATGGTTCATTAAAAAATATTCTACCACAAAACTCCGCATCTTCTTTAATACAGCGCGAAGAGTAATCTTTCTTTGCATTGACTGTGATACATTTCTCGTATGTCTCTGTGGTTTACAGAAATTAAAGCTGTTAGTAACAGGAAAGGCAAAAAAAATCCAAGGGCATTTAAAAATGCGAACATACTTGCTGAATCGTCTGCCAATGCGTGAAAGACTACAATTTTTTTGAGAGTGGTTCCATTGCCCATTCATTCGCTAAGCTAGAAGTCATTTAATCAATTTGCCTAAAAGAGCCCTGTTAATCTTCGATAACGCTTCCAGCCATGGAACTATAGAAGAGCTGCAGAACGGTGCAACTTCAGTTTGTCTCTAATTCTCTCTGTTCACGAAAATAATCCAAAATGAAGGATCATTTTGCATTACAATAACATTTGGGCATCTGATATATTCCCAAAACATTGAAATAACGCCCTATACATCGTGGAGGTTGGACTTGGCACCTAGCGATTTCCTTTTGTTTCCGCATGTAGGAGAAAGTTACTGAATTTTCATTTTACACCGACCCAAGAAGCGATTGAGGCATTTAAAAATGAAGATGGATGTAAATATGCACTGATTGTGGGGTGCATGTGCAAAGAATTATAAATAAATGCGTTTTGTTCAAAAATTTTTGTTTTACTTTTAGTAAATTCAACAGAAAGAAAGCAGTTCCCATATATTAGAAGTAACCAGAAATAACAGCAGAATTACAACAAAAAATTATACGTGCAACAATCCAAGTACCATCGTTCGTCATTTAAAATCCTGATAAGTGTGTTAGTCTTGTGTGATTTGAAATTGTCGGTGAAATAATCTACTTAAATCCTTTTGGGTTATTTGCACGGAATTATTAAATGAAATCAATGTACACTCGGCTAAAAAAATAATCGTCATACTTATAAAGTGTGCGTAATTGGGACGATATATACTGTGTTTATACACGGTGGTCAGAACTTTACAGATAATCGTCAAGTAAGACTATTCTATGATTAATTCTGATTCGACAATCCTACTACAGAAATGTTGTATTATCACTTATTAAGGCACAAGAGACTATCAATGTTGAAAATGTGCGACAAACAATATTTCGAATTTTTTTAAAATTTCTGTGGAAACCATGTTGTCTTTTAATATCAAATAAACTTATGCAACACTACTACGTTGGTATAATTAATCGTGTATGTCAATATTTTGCCTTACTAAAATATTTCTTTAACTGCTTTTTTTACGTTACAGTAACATATGGCAACCTTAACTAATTAGGCTAACTAACTAGAACCTTGATACAACTCGATTTAAATAGAGTTTTTACGCTTTATACTTAAAAAGTGTACCTTAAAAGGTTACAACGAATATATGCTCTCAGACTTATAAAAGTTTCTGAATCAACATGTCGAAATAACTTGTTGCATCCTAGATACATACTTCGACAACTAAGTTGTTACCTTCAGAAGGAAGTACAATGTTGAAGCACGGTTTCACAGAGCCCCGCACAAACACTAAGTGGCGAGGACAAGTTTCAAGTAGCCTTCAACGCAATTGCTGTCACTTTAAATATTTTTACAAAAGAACTGTCGACGCTACTATAACATCGTGTCATTGTTGAAGGCTTAATATATGAAATAAAAGAAAAGGAATGCACATCCTACCTGTTCTGCGTATCTTCCGAACCCGTGGAATTCAACGAGTTACAATCTTGTGACCGCTGAGCCCATTTCACCCGCACCTCCTGTTGAACGCGCTGCTTCAACGCCAACACTCGCATCCTTTCGTTTTCTATAACCTGGCATCCTGAAAATAACACCAAACTAAATAATAATACTGCGTATGCATAAAAATAAAAATAAAATAATAAGAAAAAATCTTGCCGGAATTATAACGCGAGATTGAGGGATAATTTTACCCAGTAAAATCTTGACTTATATAATTTAATAAGAGAAACCATAAAACATGAGAAAGAATTAATCAAAAACGGTAAAAAACCCATTACCATGCTCTGTATACTTATTTCGACAACTAAGTTGTCATCGTCAGCAGCTAATTCATCATAGTGTCACACCCAGATCCGCAGTAAAACTCGCACAGAAGAATTCCGTACAACCTTTTCCGCTAACCACTAAACATTCATTCTCACCTTCCAAGCCCCATCATATTTCTTTAGGCGTGGAATCGAAAAATTGTCAGATTGATTGGTGTTTTGTGTTTTGTTTTGTTAAGAAAAATAATAAATTTTGAGTTCGATAGAAGCGTTACGAACTTGTGTATCAACCTGATGGAATTTACACAATTTACTAATTTATGAAGACGAAAACGTCTAAAAACACAAGGCATCAACTTAAAATTACGATGTACTCAATGCTAGGAAAAATTATTTATTTCTCTGCTAATGTAAAGCCACCTAATGATTCTCTATTAAAAAGAATAAACCCACCGGCAGACAAAGTTCCATTATATAAGTAAAACCCTTAGGAGATCAATTGTTCGCATCTCCCTGTATATGCATAGATATACCAACGTTAATTTACAAGTGCACATGCATAGAACCATATACCAGGTGTACCGGAAAGTCATTACCTGTCCTTTCCGTAAAAAAACTACATAAAAAATTACAAGAAAACGAAAAAAATATATTTATTCAAAGTATTGGCCATATGATTCTACATATCTTGCCTATCTTTCATGCAATTTATGGATGCCCAAAAAAACTGTTTGTCCTTTGAGCAAAACCATTCATTGAGCCATTTTCTAACTTGTTCGAAATTAGCGAAGTGCTGCTCTGTAAGCGCGTGACCCATGGATGCGAAATGATGATAGTCGGATGAGGCAAGGCCTGGAGAGTACGGCGGGTGCGATATTGTGTCCCATACAAGTACTTTCAACGCTTCCTTAACCGGTTTTGCTGTATGAGACAGCGCGTTATCGTGCTGTAAAATCACTTTACCGTGGCTTCGGGCACATTCTGTACGTTTTTCTATCAATGCATGGCTCATATTGATAATATGTTGTCGGTAGCGATCAGAATTAACTATTTCACCAGGTTTTAACAGTTCCTAATACACCACATCACTCTGGTCCCACCAAACACAGAGCATTGTCTTGCGATCAAAACGACTTAGCCTTGGAATCGATGAGCCGGCTTCGTCAAGTGATAACCATGACTTTCGGCGCTTAGAGTTTTTGAAATAAATCCATTTTTCATCACCCGTTACTATTCGATGCAGAAATGACTTCCGATCATACCTTTGAAGCAGCATTTCACAGATGATTTTTTGATTTTCCATCTGCCTGTCATTCAATTGATGTGGCACCCATTTTCCCACCTTTTAGATTTTTCCCATTGCTCGTAATCGGTCGCTAATCGTTTCTTGGACCAACTTTAACGCTTCTGCCAATTGGTTTTGAGTTTGGGTTGGGTCTCTTCCAATAACTCCTGTGGTTTCGCATCTTTAAACTTTTTCGCCCTACCAGGACGTTCGGTCTTTCACATCGAAATCTCCACTTTTGAATTGTCGAAAACACATCTCACATACTTTTATGGTTGGAACATGCCCACCGTAAGTTTCTACCAGCAAACGATGATTTTCAGCAACTTTTTTCTTTTGATTAAATAAGAAAAGTAATGCGTGCCGTAAATACATTTTTTTCAGGCACGAAACTCGACACTTTCAAAGTGGTATAAATCTCTGACAGTGTTACTTTCGCAAAATATAACATGTATGGCTTTGAAGCTTGATGTCAGTAGAATGAAATGACATGTGTATCGAATCATAACACTGCATACTTAAGCCTAGCGGCATCCGTTAGAAAAACCGGTTATGACTTTCCAGTACATCTGGTAAATGCACCTGACAATCTTATTCATGAATCTAATACAATGACTTAAATGGTTTGATGACAACATAGTATCATTTGGATATAATTTACTAATTTTTAAAAACACAAGGTCTCAACTTAAAAGAATACCATTGTTAATATGAATGAATGGAAATAAAAAATGTTTTTAGGTGCACCTCGTATAGCAATTGCCGGCCAACGTGTGTAACAATTCTTTCACATAATTTGGGAAATATACGCACCTTGTTGTGCTAAATGCAATTTCCTATTCCTTTCGATCTCCTTTAGGGATTCAATGGTTTTTTTGCCCAGGGAACCTCGTCCATCATCGATATTCATGGGAGAATCCAATGTGACTTTGCTTATTCTATCTATATCGTCCTGACTAGGACATTTGACCCGTAAACCTGTCTCCAATATAAATTTCTCTTGGAGCATCTTTTCATTGAAAGACTGCGACATGTTATAGATATCGCCTGTGGACAATTTGGTCGTTGGTTCAATAACGGAAGTGCTTAAATCTGGGGTCAATTTGAACGGATACAACTGTCTGAAATAAAGAAAAATATTGACAAATAAGATAACACAAGATGATTTAAAACTTGCCTTTTATCTCGATTTTTTCCCTTTTCACTGTCACTATCGCTGGAAATCTCTTGTTCAGATTCCTGATTCGAATAATTCAACAATTCATTGTCGATTATTTTCATTTTGACTCTAATTTCTTCCACGACTTTCGACAATTCGATCTTCTGTTGTTCTATGCTTCTATATTCATCCGCATTACTTTTAGATGTAAGACACTGTTGATTGTCTAATTCGGAAATCTGATGTTTCAGATCTTCTATCCTCTGCGACAAATCCAGTATTTCCCGTTGTAATTCCTCCCGACTCGCCAACCAATCCGCCTCCTCTTCCAAGTGATGAAATTCCAAGTCCTCGAAGGTTTTCCTCTCGTTGTCCAAAATTTCTTGAGCTGCCAGGTATTCTTCGAAGACGAGATCGTATTCCGGCGAGGTTTTCGCCACTTCCGCCAAACGTTTCTCGATCCTGTTCATGTTTTCCTGAGCGACTTGCAATTTCTCCTTGCACAGTCTCTGGTCCTCTTCCTGTTTGACTTGGCAATCCTTCATTTTCTCGTCGATCTTTTGGGCGCGCTTTTGGAGCTTCTCCTTACGCATTTGGAGCTTTTCCAGCTCTAGCTGCTTGCATTTGTACTCGCCGAATATCAGAGCCTTTTCCATTTCGAGCTGTAATAAGGAAAGTGTGTTAGAAATCTTGTGAAAAAAACGTTTCTGGGAATTGGTTTGGAAAGGACAATCTATCAAATGTAAATCAATGAAAATCTTATAAAATGATTGTAGGTTGATTGTTGAGATCGTTACTTTGTGAAATTCCATTACACTAAGGAATAAATATAAAACACTGTCTAAATTTCACACTATATTATGTACGAGGGTGGTCTGAAAAGTTTCCGACCAACGTGAAGATGGCAGCTCTAATCAATAAAAGCTAGGAGAATGTATTGTGAGGTACTCACCAAAGTTTCAGCCATTTTGGACGCGCAGTTGTTATTTGACAGTCGTTTGAGTGAGTCGATGTGGGTGTAGAGTATCGAGCTGTCATTAAATATTTGTTTTTGAAAGGCAATACGCCCACGTAAATCAAAGATGTGTTGGACTCTGTGTACGGGGACTCTGCATCATCATTTACCACAGTGAAATTTTGGGCAGCAGAATTTAAACGTGGCCGTAAGAGCTTGGGAGACGATAAAAGTTCGGAACGTCCAAAAAGTGCTGACGATAACATCGCTAAAGTTCACCAATTGGTGCTAGGCGACCGTCAAATTAAAGTGAGAGAGATAGCAAAGGCTATGAATATGTCCAAAGAACGTGTTTGTCACATGTTAAATTAAGATTTAGGCATGAGAAAGCTGTTCGCGCATTGGGTGCCGCGTTTGCTAACGTTAGACGAAAAACGTGTTCGAACGAACATTTTCAACTCTCTGTTGGCGCAGTTTAGGCGCAATAAATCCAAGTTTTGGTGCCGATTAATTACTGTAGATGAATGGAGACGCCATTATACGCCCGAAATGAAAATACAGTCAAAACAGTGGACTGCAAAGGGGGAAGCGGCTTCAAAAAAAGTAATAACTGTTTTTCGGCTGGGAAAGTGACGGCGACTATTTTTTGGGACAGCCATGGAATTATCTTAATCGATTATCTTCAAAAAGGAAAAACTATTACAGGAGCATACTGCACATCATTACTTGACAAGCTGAAGGCAGAAATTGTGCAAAAACAGCCACATTTGCAGAAAAATGATATCCTGTTTCACCAACACAACCTCTCACACCATGGCGAAAATCCACAAATTACGGTTTGAACTGCTTGACTATCCGCCTTACTCACCAGATTTAGCCCCAAGCGACTTCTTTTTGTTCCCTCATCTAAAAATTGCGCTCGGGGGACAGAGATTTTCGTCAAATAAGGAGGCAATCACCTTCGTGAACAATTATTTTGCAGAGAAAAACGCCGAGTACTATTTGGATGGGTTAAGGAGATGGGAGCATCGCTGGGAGAAGTGTGTAGAGTTAAAAGGAGATTATGTAGAAAAATAGATATAAATTTTAAGAAAAAATGTCTTGTATCTTTATTAGGTCGGAAACTTTTCATACCACCCTCGTACTATATTATAATACGATAGTTTTATAGGAAAAGAAGATTTCAATCGCGAATAAAATCAACTCTGACAAGCACTACTTATTACATACCTCTCGGTGCAATTCCTCTCCCTGTATCTCGATTTCCGCCATCTGTCTCTTGATTTTTGCAATTGCTGTCAAATGATCTTTCTTGTTCTGTTTCAGTTCGTCTGTGCGTTTCTTATTTTCCTCCTGCTGCCTATTCCTGTCGTATTTTTCGCTGAGCTTGTCGTCACTGTTACAAGTTTCGTTAAGACTATTCGATAAATTACTGGAATTGAAATGATCGCTATTTTCTACGTTCCTCGCAAGAGATTCTTCTAAATCTAACGGCAGGATGAACTTTATGGGGGTGGGTTTTCTGGAATCGTTATCCTTATTTTGGGATTCTTGGCTTTTGCACAGCTGATTCTGATCCGACTGTATCGATATGTTCCCGAGATCTATCGATAATTCCGAACTTGATAATACTTCTTTTGGTGAGCTGGAAAAAGAAAATTTTCAACGATTACCTAATAAACATCTAGTTAATATATTGTACGGTGACTTAATAAACATCTAGTCAATATATCTACCTGTCCTTGCTGCCTACGGTAGTTTTAATCCTAGTTCTGGGAGATTGTTGAAAATGTGTGTTATTTTGTGGCGACAAATTGATATTCTCGTATGGGCTGCTGCAGGTGGCCGTCCTGGACTCTAACAGTTGCAAATCGGGCGATCTGTTCAGATCTACGTTTTCGTAACAGAGATTGGGGGGAATCAAAGTGATATTTTCATAGGCGTTGTTTTGTTTCGAGATGTGTTCCGTTTCGAATCTGAAAATGTGGTTCTCGGGGCCTTTATGAGGTGACTTGCTCATGTAATTTGGGGAAGTGGCGATAAGATTTGGCGAAATGCACTGTCTTTTATCGCGTGGAAGTGAACCGTTAGTTTTTATCCTGAAAATAAAGGAAAATGTGATAAAACAAGGGGGAAAATTCTTATATAAGCTGTACAGACGTGAAAATGATAAGTTAAATGGGTGGAATTTAAAAATTTTAGTAAATTTAATGGTGATTTTTAACTTGCAATTAAATATATTAAAAAATATATAAACGAAGTTAAAAATCAATACAATTTTATCAATTCCTTTGATCTCATTAATGTTAATCACTGAAGGCTGATATATAACACTTTTCCACATTAATTTTCGTATTCTGTATAAGTATTTCGACAACTAAGTTGTCATAATCAGCAGATAATTAAACAGTGTTCCACCTGGAAAACTAAGGCAAAGATACCAATACGATAACAAATTCCGCACAGTGTGCGTTTTGCCTTTCAACGGTACAGGTCGTGTGCGGAATTTGTTTTCGTACTGGTATTTTTGCCGTAGTTTTCCAGGCGCGACACTATTTAATTATCTGATGATGATGACAACATAGTTGTCGAAATACGTATACAGAATACGAAAATTAAAGTGGAAAGGGGTTATATATTAACCTTGAGTGATTAAATTAATCAACCACAGGCTCCATCAAAATTACCATCTCATCAATGAACTATTCTTTTTGAGTTATCGTATCTTTTGTAATACAGCGAAAAATAAAAAAAACCTGTACTTCTCTCTATCATGTAAACAAGCAATTATCAGAAAGGGAATGTATATAAATAATACGCCTTCCATATAGGCATGTTTTGGAACGCATTCATCGAAAATTTTGAAACTTACTTTCCAGATTGGTGAAGTTTATCCACAGAAAGGTGTGTACACCACTAGATGAATTGCTTTTGAAACGTAACATGACCTCATTGAGTGCCAGATGGGATGCCCTTCGGAAAAGGTTTTTATGCGATCTTATTATTAACAACATTGGTTTCACACAATTGTCTGGTACCCCGCATTAACTACGGGATTGCGATGACGAGCGTTTTAAGACGAACGCCAATCTATACTTTGTCCAGAATAGCCAAATGAATTTCAGAGAACATTAGTATATACTCAGGCGAAACTTTGTGAGTACTTCATTTACTGTTTCTTTATTTTTTTCCTTCATCATGAAAACATAAGCCACGGATATGAAATAAATGAATTATTTTCAATGTATATTTGCCTGTTAAAAATAATGATTGTTGACATAACAACAATCATTATTTTTAACAGGCAGTTTAAGGTATTTGCGTCGTGATAACTTAGTTGTACATTGAGTGGAATGAACACGAATTTCTAGACATTTTCTTCTTTCGGACAATTGTTTGTTTGTACGATAGAGGGAGGTATAGTTTATCACAACATTCTATCTTCAAGAAACGGAGAATGTAATGTAAAAGCCGCAGGATCGATTCGAAAAGCATACTGGTAATCAGAATGTCTTAACAAAAGATATTTGAAGATATCAAGCTTGTGTAACGCGGAAACCACAGTTTAATATTGGGCAATATTAACCGCGGAATATGTCACGCCAAATACAATAAAAAAGTAGATGTAATGCATAATACGTAAGATATTTTAAACACAATCATGCAAAAAATATTAAGCAAATAACAACTGCTTATATTTGACTAGCGATTTTTTTTGGAATAATTTTTCCTACACCTAAAACGAGAGATTTTTATACGAATCGAGGAAAAACTGGAATATATATAAAGAAGAGACGATAACAAAACAGTTATCTGCATATGATTATAACCATCGAAGATTTTTAAATAGGAGCGTCGATACAATCTTTAAAATTGAATTTAAAAAAACACAAAGAAAAATGACGAAATTTAAATCTATTTTTCTTAAAAGAATTTTTAACTGAAGACAATTTTTGAAGATAATCTTATTTTCGAAAGAATTTTTGTTTTGATTCAGTTAAAATTAGTTAATGTTACTATATTTGGGGTTTGACTGGAACAGTTTGTGGATAAATATTCAATTTGGAATTTGTAAAATGGAAAAGCAAAAAAGGAAAATTTTTTGATATGTGTTTTGATTCGATTAAATTTAGTTCATTTTGCACTCTTCAGAGTTTGGTTGGAATCGTTTGGGGATCAGGATCCAATAGAAATTTGTAAAACGAAGAAGCAGAATGTGGAAGGACAATGCTGCACATTATAGGAGAATATCTATCTGATTAATGTGATTAATGCCATGACAGATGGTAAAGATTCAGCAAAGCTTTTTCCAAAACCTAAAAAAAACTTGCAAAATAAGACATCATCAAGATTAAGACAAGTTAGTGGATAAAACTTGGTCTTATAATATGAAAACGGTCTGAAACATACAGCAAAAATACGTTGTGACAATTTGCAAGAAGAGGAAGAAAGTACTCCTACACTAATGGAATGGTCGTTTGCAATTTCCCAATCTAAATTCCATTGAATTAATATGATTTGGATTAGTTTGGATCGGATGGTGAAAAATTATTATTGTCCAACCAATTTGCAATAATGTGGCAATATATGAAGGCAGCGTGGAGTCAAACACCCAGTATACTAAGATTATAGCATCGAAGTAATTTCAAACAAATTAATTAAAAAGTAAATTTAAAGCACTTCTCTTTTCCATGGCTATATTATAAAATATATTAAAACTTTGAAATTGGAATTCTATTTATAATCGTAGTTAAATGGGGAATGTAATGTACTTTTGAGCGGCAGTGTATACAAAATATTTATAAAAAGAAATCATGTAAAAAATATGTATCGATTATTCCACGAAAGAAAGCGAAGATAAAACAGAAATCTATAAACAAATCACCTGTTGGGTGTCATCGGCTTGTTAGTTTTTTCACACTGCACCTGCTTCTCGTATTCAGCACACATGTTCAGAATTTCCTCCAGACGGGCCTGTTCCGCCTTCTCCAGTTCCTGCTCTTTGATCCTGTCCACTTGCGCCTGCAAATGCACAAAAACGAACACTCTTCACAACGATCATAACCGTAACTTGTGTATTTACAAATCAAATCGTATATTTTGTACAACGCGTCTTTTTAATCGAACGCAAAGAAACAAAACGGAGAGAGATACGTGCACGGACAGACGAAACGTTTTGCGACTATTAAGTGTTTAAAATCCATTAATCGTACACTCATTCGTTCGTTCTACAAACGTGAAAAAAAAGGTAAATATTGACAGAACATTTCTAACTGATAAGACACTATCTCGAGCTCTATTTGAATTGGGTTCTCAATGCGAGATATTTGAATTACACATATGTACAGCGTACATGTGCACATGAACGCGAACGAAATGAATAAGTTTGTTGTTCCTGTTGTTATCATTGGTGGTTCGCGGAATTAATACAACGCGTTTTTTGTGGTCGGAATTTTTTTAAACGCGTGTTTGTCTATGCATTGTAAATCCTAATTATATATCGTACATATAATGGATTGCGTGTTATACAATTGATGGCACGAACAACAATGACATGAATGGTACATTTTGCGCTTTATTTCTCGGTTCGTGGTGACGTATCGGCGGATTTGGTTGTTAGTTCTTTTATTTTAAATGCTTTATGTGTAAAAATAAACACTCACTTTGTATAAAAATATAATAGGTGAAATATTATATGTGCATACAATAAATGAGATAGCATGAACTAAACGGAATTGTAGCTGCAATACAGTCACGGGCAAAATTAAACGTATGCCAATGAAAAATAAAATATACCAGAATACGTAATGGGTGTTTTTCAATCTGCATGAGAACTATCGATATCGATAACTATGGTTTGACGGCTGATAGTGTCAAACTGTGTTGACAATTCTGTTCAGTAAGGTTTGGCAAGACATCATGAATCGTTTAACGCCAGAACAACGCTTCCAAATTATGGAAATTTACTTTGAAAAAACTAAATCTGTTCGCGAACTTCACAGAACACTTCGTCCATTTTACGGTCAACATCGGCCTAGTGAGCAAGCAATTCGTGCAGTTATTGATCGTTTTCGCTCTAATTTCACTCTTCTCGATTCAAAACCATCAACAAGACAAAGAAATGTGCGTACCGAAGAGAATATTGCTGCTGTAGCGCGAAGTATTGAAGAAGGTGTCGAAATATCGATTCATCGTCATTCTCAACTTGTTGGCCTTTATCCTTCGGCCACGTAGAAAATTTTACGTAAGGATCTTGGCTTACGTGCCTATAAAATACAGTTCGTGCAAGAATTTAAGTCAAACGATCATCTTTTTCGTCGCATTTTCGATGATTGAACTCATTTGAAACTGGCCGAAGATGACAATTTTTATCAAAGTATTGTGTTTAGTGACGAAGCTCATTCTGATTAAATGGCTACGTTAATAAGCAAAATTGCCGTCTTTGGAGCGAAGACAATCCTCAAGCTACTAACGAATCACCATTGAAACTGACTGTTTGGTGCGGTTTATACGCTGGCGGCATCATCGGTCGTTATTTCTTTTGAAATGAGGAAGGAGCTGCCGTTACGGTGAATGGCGAGCGCTATCGAGGCATTCTGACTGAATTTTCGTTTCCAAAAATTAATCAGCTAAACATCGACATTTGGTTCCAATAAGACGGCGCAACTTGCCATACAGTGCGCTTAACGATCGATTTATTGCAAAATCAATTTGGTGACAATTTTATTTCCAGAAGTGGTCCTGTTCACTGGCCCCCTCGTTCGTGCGATTTAACGCCTCTGGATTACATTTTATGGGGCTATGTTAAGTGATTGGTTTATGTCGACAAACCAGCAACTCTTGAAGCATTGAAAGCCAATATTCAAGCCGCCATTGACACCATACAATATTGGAAAAAGTAGTCAAAAATTGGACTGATCGAATGGACCATGTAACTTGTAGCCGCGGCGGACATATGCCGGAAGTCATATTTAAAAAATAAATGCCATGAAATTATCTACCAGATTATAATAAAAAAAATTTCATTCCAACAATACTTCTGTCTTGTATTATCATTTGAAGTTCTCAAGCTCTTAAAAAAACACCCGTTACTTCTGAAATAATTTCGTTTATTCTTCAGTCAAATAATGCACTTTATTGCCCAGCAGATGAACCCAATTACAAAGCAAAATTACATATGTATGTACGGTAGGTATCACAAAAAAAGTTTACGATGTACACAAAAATATATCTGCTGAATTCATGTAGAACGGTCTTTATAGCAATAATATGTCAACAAAACTAATAGTGTGGATCATGTCTGATTCATAATATAGTTGATTCTTAATATAGTAGGTACAAAAACACATTACTTTCCGAACGAAGTTGTTGAGGCTGGTTTACATGGGTAGAATAATTAAGCGAGTACTTGGTAGAGTCGAGTAACTCTACCCATGAAAACGTGTAAAAACGATCAGAATATAGTAGAGTTGCTAGTTGCTGCTAAAGTGAAGCACTATCGCACATGTGGGAAAGTATCTCTACTCTTTTGCTCCCACAATTACCAAAAACTTTACTCTCCCGCTCATTCTACCCGTGTAATCTCACCCAACTAGGTAAAGTAGTTAGTAGAGTTTGTTTGACATTTTGTGTATTATACTCGTATTATGAATGTTGTATTTAAAAAAGAAACGTTTTAAAACGAATTGCTTGAATAATAATACAGATTCACATTGATACTCAAAATAAACGTCGATACTTCGCCAATTTTGACAGACACAGCCAGCTCAGATAGCTGACAGCTCACTATACTGGTTACTAGCATTAGTGTAACTACAATTTTTTGAGTATTCAAGTAGAGTGCCCTCTACTAACTACTGTACTTTGCCTGGAACTCTACCCGTGTAAACCAGCTTTTAAGATTCGTATTTCATTAGATACTATAACGGTCATAATATATGAATAATTCATTTCTTTGATTTATAATATCCACGATCCACTATCATGGATTGAAAAACCATTTTCGCAATTCAAAAGTGTTTTAAAGGCATTCCTTCTCCAAAATGGCCTCTACACGATAACGGAGTTCCTGGAGAGGGTGAAGTCAATGAAGCATTACGTTATATATTTTCTTATGTATACATTCACACCCTGACACACGCTATGACGTTACCAATATATTTGTAATTTCGTATTGATGATAAAATAAAGTATATTATTATTACATATAACAAATATATTCATTAATAATTAAATAAAATTTCGAATTAATTTATAAGATAACTATTCTGACAACACGATTTTATGAATAACGCGTATATAAATATATGCTTCTGTGTAAATATAATGATCTAATTGTTGTAGGATTAGGTGTATTGACATAATAGGCGATTAACTTGGAATATAAAATATTTGCTTCCACAAAATTTATTCCCGATTTAACTTCTATCAAACTTCTGACTCTGCGCTCGCACAACTGATAACAAGCCATGATCGATAATGTCAAAGATATTTAAATAATTCGTTGGGTACATAAAAGCTTTCCATTATCGATTTTACAAATTATATTTATAGTTATATTCAGTACTGCTATTATAATATACACTCGATAAAATTATATAATTTTATGCTTATTAAGAGAGTCAGTTGATCCGCAATGATCTTTCCGAAGACTTTTAAGAAAATAAAGAGAATATTAATCGGCCGCCAATTAAGAAGATGACTATTATGTTTTTGAAACCATGATAATGTCGAAGATATTTAAATAGTTCGTTAGCAGAGTTGGGATGTCTTCCCACATGCCTGGTTCGTAATGAGTACCCAGCGCCCCAACGAATATAATGTAATAAAACAGATGAAGTGCAGAATTATAAATTTGTACCGAGCGGATCGTTATATAAAGCGAACATATAATTATAATATTAAGTTTGACGTAGAGAAAAAACGAGGCCATCGGTTGACGCAGTGCGAAAGTTTAATGATGAATTTACCGATTTATATTACAATAGTGCTAAGATATACTGTAAAGTTTGCGATGAACCGTTGATGTAACTGACAAACGCGACCGCAAATATCATATAAAGAGTGTACAACACCAAAATAAGAAAAATAGGGTGCCACCAAAATGCAATTTTTATTTAATGTATGAAGGACGTGCTGGATACGCTACACAAATTTCAAGTTTCAACTGACCAACTGTTGATGTTTGTGAGTAATGATGTAGCGGCAATGTGTAGTGTAGGCCGTTCCCTTAGAGACAAGTGTGACGGACTTTTACATGTGACGTGTAAAGTTCTTGCTCTACATCTTGTAGCACAAGTATTCTACAACGTTGTCCAGAGATGGATGAATTAATTTGAAATACCAGATGATTATTTCTAAAAATGTCGGTGCATCGATATTCCCGAGCTACCAGAGCCAATTCTCACATATTGGCGAACATGGCTGAAAGCGGCTTTCTATTGTTGCGAGAATTTCTAACGAATAAAATCTGTGGTACTACGATTCAATCCTAACGAAGCTGCAGCAATAAAGGATAGCCAAAAAAGACCCGAAAATACTTCCGTTGAAACACAATGAAAATTTCATTGTCATTAGTGTCGTCAATGCAAAGTGTGAACGATATAGACTCACTACTATGTGCTACAAGTGACATAAAAAATATGTGTGTTGTAGAAAAGTTCGAGAGTGTTATAAACAAAGATTTCGATTTTACCATATTAAGACAAATTTGTGATGGTGCGTATCGATCCGTTATCTATTTCTAATGAATATTTTACTTTCTCAATATAACAACCTCTTTTCTGCACGGCGTACGTTGCTCTCCGAGATAAATATGGAAACTTACATCATGATGCAGACATTTTATCAGTCTTATACATTTTGTGCTACGCAACAACAACTGTGAATAATGTAAGTGCGTTGTTTATTTAAACGAAATGTAAGTGATATAAATAACGCATACATCGCAAGGTCGTCCGTTTGTTCGTATACTCGCCGTGATATTTTCATTTAAAAAAAAACAAAGCAAAAAAAACTCACCTGGTTTCTGCGCAATTCAGCCTCGTTCTTCCTCTGAGCCAAATTTTCCAAACTACCCGACACCCCAACGAGATGCGTCTTTCCCAAATCCGTCTCGGCATACTGGTTTAGGTTATTATTACAAACCGGGCTGCCGCCTAAACTCCTGTTGAATGGCGAATGGTTCCTATTCAGATTGGGAGATGGCGTCGTGGTCCTGCTCACGTTCACCGTCTTGTTGAGATTCTGGTTCGAACCGCCACCGTAATTTTTATTGCAAACATTATTTAAATCATTACTATGCTGTTCGTTGTTAGCGTAATTCTGATGTTTGGGCACGCACCCGTTTTCGTAGATGATAACCCTGTTGTTAATCGTTTTAGTTTCGTTGAGTGTGACGTTGACATAATTGGGGGACTTCCTACCGAAAATTTGCCTGTACGGCGTCTTAACTTTCTGCTTCTCGTTATGATTCAGTTCGGAGTAATTCAGAGCCGATTGCGGTAGATTTTTTGTGAAATTTTGCAGGTCGGGCGGAGCTTTTCCCAACACATCTTTGGCGGGCGTGTTCACGGTCACTAAATTCGAGGAGAACACTTTGGGTGATATCGACTTTTTAAAATTCTGTGCGGCTAAGTACTCGAACTTGGACACCTTGGTCATGATGCTCGACGGGGCGTCGTCGTCCGAAAAGGAGTCTCTGGGGCTTTTTCTCGGAGCCACGGGCGGTTTTTTGGTGAATTTGGGGGGGTAGGAGTTATCGACTTCGAATGTTATAGCAGCCATTGAGATTCTGGAATTCGGGAGGACCGCCTTCATGAGTTTCGCTTCGGCGGGATGATTGAAACGCATGTAATTCGATCTGCCTATAGTTAACATAGCACCTGCGTACAAAAAAGGGAAGAACACTGATATTATGTTTTTCTATAAGATACACATTACAATAGCATAAGTAGAGTATATGATAATTGAATTAGGGCCACCTTTGCGTATCAAGAAAATTTTAATATGTGTATAAGGCGTTTGTATTTAAATATATTTAAAATTTTCGGTTGTAAACAGATTTACGAGGAATGTTCTATAAGTACCAGGCCTAACCCAGAGATGGCGGTAGTTGTTTGAAAATATCACTGCATTAGAAAGTACACAATCCATAAAGCATATGTTTCAAGTTTGAAGGCGCCACGTTATTTAGTATTTGTTTGGCAGCCATCAAAATTGAACGTTTTCAGTGACTTTGTAAAAGTGGAGAAAATTGGTCATCGTTACGTGATACAATACTTTTAAAAGGCCTCAGCTCAACCGATATAAAAACTGAACTGGATTCTACTCTGGGTGAGTCTGCTCCTTCGTTTACAACAGTGAAACATTGGGTAGCATAGTTTAAACGAGGCCGTACGAGCTGCCAAGACGAGCATCGCAGTGGTCGACCAAATGAGGTGACGACTCCAGAAATGGTGAAGAAAATCCACAAAGCAGTACTGAATGATCGTCGACTGAAAGTGCGAGAGTTAGCAGACATATTTGGCATTTCAAAAAGTGTAGTCCATCGCATATTATCTGAAAATTTGGCCATGAGGAAGCTATGTGCAAGATGGGTGCCGCGTGATGATGTTTCAATTGAGTGCGTAGCGAAGTTTCGCAGCAACACAGCAGAATTTTTGCGCAGTTTTACAACCATGGATGAAACATGGACCCATCACTTCACACCCGAGATAAAAGAACAATCAAAACAATGGACTCAAAATGGAGAATCGGCTCCAAAGTAGGAGAAGACCGTTTCATCTGCAGGCAAGGTCATGGCATCGATTTTCTAGGATGCGTGTAGAATAATTTTCATTGTCTATCTTGAAAAAGGAAAAACTATCAACGGCAAGTATTATGCGAACTTATTGCAACGTTTGAGTGAAGAAATCAAGCAAAAGCGCCCGCATTTGGCTAAGAAGAAAGTGTTGTTTCATCAAGACAATGCACCAGCTCACAAATAAATTAAAGTGTGAATTGCTACCTCATGCATCCTATTCGCCAGATTTAGCCCTCTCGGGTTATTTTCTGCTCCCAAACTTGAAAAAATGGCTTAGTGGTCAAAGATATTCCAACGATGAAGAACTGATGTCGGCAGTTAACGGCTATTTTGAGGAGTAAGACAATTCTTATTATAAGGGGGGTATTGAACTTACTGAACATCGCTGGGAAAAGTGTCTAGAGCTGAAAGGAGATTATGTCGAAAAATAAATATATTTCTTTCCAAAATTTTCTTTATTGGGTCGGGTACTTCTGGAATCACCCTCGTATAATTGTATTTCACATTTAAGCCTTGCGCTTATTAATTTCTTAATCTCAATCTTGTAATTTCAATTTAGTACTTATAGGGATTACAATAATCTTTATATATTTTATAGGCATTGGAGATTTATTATACCAAATCTGTCATCAGTATAATCTTATCATCGTAATCTTTTCTAAAGTTTTAAGCTAATTTAATTATATCTAACGGCATAGCCAATTCCATCTTATTATTATGTATGTACAAACCATAATTGCAATCATCCCATCTCATTACTTCTGCAGTGGTGGAAAATTTGTCTAGATTTAATTTTTTTTAACTATATAAGAGACTTCGTTGATTTGGATAATGCAAATCTGTAGGAAAATATCTTTGGTATGGAATATCTCTGAACGTAAATCCAATAGAAGTCATGTGACACATTTTTACAAAGAAAATTGGCCGACAAATTCCGGAATATCAAATAAAAACGTTTCTTAGCCGTACAGACTGAAGAATGGATTAAATATATACACTACCAGTCATATTTATTTGCCTACCCCAATTTTATGTGTTTCCTGAAATACGGATTATCTTTCGAAAAATCTGTATTATAATTATTCAACAATATTATTAGCGGAAGTAATTCCATATGAATTTCTACGAAAATCTTAAATTGTTTATGATATATCGTAAAGGTGTCATAAATTGGAAAAATACCATAAATATTATATAGGCTAATCCCTACAGTATTAACAGTTTTACCTGCATTTCCGAAAGGTATTACCGATATTGTGTTATTGTACTAACTAATTACAATATTAGGATGTGTTATTCAAAAAGGAAAATAAATTTTGTCAGTCATTGTTCATCTTTTGTTGCGAAAACAGTGAAATAGAGAGTTATTGTGAATATTTTAATGCAATGCCGAAGACGAAGGAATTATCTGCTGAAGTGCGTGTTATGATAATTGCTTATCATCGTACGGGTAAAAGTAATCGCGCAAATGCAAAAGAATTACGATTAAATCGCAGAACCGTTGATTATAACGTTAAAAAATTTGAAGAAAGTGGTACATTTTCCAACAAAAGAAGATCTGGACGACGCAAAGCGACGACATCTGCAGATGACCGGCATCTAATACGGATAAGTAGACGCGATAGACGAAAAACAGCACCAGAAATTGCTGCTGAAATGAATAGAGCGCGTGCTAAACCAATTAGTGTGTCCACGGTACAGAGAAGGTGAAGGCAAGCGAGTGTATACGGAAGAATTGCTCTGCGACAACCACTACTACGAAAGCAAAACAAGATAAAACGACTAAATTGGGCTGAAGAACATACGAATTGGACGATTGATCAGTGGAATAATGTGTTGTGGACAGACGAATCGAAGTTTGAACTTCTCGGTAGTAAAAGGCGAATATTCGTAAGAAGATCCGCAGGAGAAAGAGTACTGTCAGAATGTATTGCGCCTACCGTAAAACATGAAGGAGGTTCAGTAATGATTTGGGGGTGTTTTGGTGGAAAATCTGTAGGCGATCTCGTCAAAATTGAGGGAATCCTAAGAAAAGAAGGCTACAAGGAAATTTTAGAAAATAACGCTGTTCCTTCAGGACTAGGGATTCTTGGCCAAAACTTTGTATTTCAACAGGACAACACAATTCTAGATTGTGTGGCGATTACTTGCATCAACTAGAAGAGCAAGGGCCAAATCTCTATAATGGTATGGCCAGCTCAAAGTCCTGATCTGAACTCAATAGAGCTTCTTTGGGAAGAATTGGACCGGAAGGTTCGAGAACGTGCTCTATCATCCACCACTGTACTGTGGGAACAACTTCAAGAAGCCTGGGCACAAATTACAGAAGATACACTGCAAAAATTAATTGAAATGATGCCGCGATTATGTACCGCAATTATCAAAAATAAAGGTGGGCAAATTGATGAGAGCAAAATTTAATAATAAATAATGATAAAGTTTTTATATAAGAAAAATGTAACTATTTTATGTTTATTTTACACTACTGTATTGGTACAATAAATAAATTTTCAGTACACATTTGATAGTTTAATAATTTTGGCTAAAACTAAGGGTGGGCAAATAAATATGACCGGTAGTGTACAGGGGAAGACTGGCAGTTCAATGGGTGAGTCATTTCGATATTCCACAGGAAAAGAATACGTAATACACCAAAAAAAAATCGATAAATATCATTCACTTCACCTCTCTAAAAATACACCGATGCTATTATATAAATTCCCCATAATTTTCTATTATTTTAGAATTAAAATTAAATTATAACTTCCTGTGTATAACCAGTTCTAACCATGACGATAATTATACAGAACTTTAACAGCTGAGCTATTTAGATTGCATAACTACAAGGTAATATTTTACGCGATGTGTAACTTCGGTTGCCTACAAAATTGTACGTCAAAAAATACATGCTGCTGTCTGGGTATACAACGTCATACACACGAAACGGTACGTATATACACTACTTTCTCCAATTATTTGACCAATTCAATTCTTTTAAAATATGATTTTTTATTTTACGTTTTCTCAATTGTTTTCATAGTATATGTATTATGTAATTGTCATATTAATGTCATATGCAATCTTAACTAAATTTGTACTACTTTGAAGAATAAATATTCACTTTTTACTTTAATTATTATTCGAGTTACAATATCGGGCCAATTACAAAATAGTTATTATTTATATATTAATCGTTGATCTTAATATTTATTTTGTTTTTTACGCTAATTATATAATAAAAAAGTATGTTTTTAAATAGATTGGATTGAATATAAAACATCCTGATACACAAAAAAATAGCAAACAACACATTTATACAACATTCTTGGATTAATCAAAGAAATATATTCGTTATTTTTGGATAAAGCTTTCTGGTTACTTCAAATAATTTTAAATATTAATAGGTAAGTTACAAGATAAAAGTTCAAGTAAAATATTGAATACAAGAAAGGCTTATACAATAAGGGACTTTTCTTTAAAAAGAAAAACATTGGTTTATTTAAATATTTCACTTTTACTCTATTGTAGATAACTTATATGTACTTAACTATGTTTCTTACGTTTCGTATACCGTTTTTTTTTAATTTTCCACCCAATTGTTTCTCCGTTTTCAAGATCGTCAGTAAGTGGTAATAAATTTTCGTCTCTTTGTATTAATAAATGTGTGTTAGACTAATAACTCAACTTTGAATTTAAATCATAGAATGCCATCTATTCGACGATAGCGGCATTAGAAGATAAATTTTTTTTTTAATTTCAAATGCGACCTGGTTGATTTTATTAGGAAAAAATGTGGCAAACTTAGAAAATTGGGAAAAAAGTTGTTGAGAGCTACAAATTGTTGAAAAAAGTTCATGGTGATGATTATATTTATGTATATATATGATGGTTTACACGGTCTAAAAGTAAAAAATTGAAAATTTAAATGACGATCCAAGAACTGGACGTCCAGACTCTGCAAACAGAACTTAATGGGTCGAAATAGTTCGTAAAATCATTGCTGTCGATGCAAATATGACCGTGACAATGTTGACTGAAGAATTAAATTCAACCACTTTTGCCATTCGGATAATTTTAACTAAAGATTTGTACAAGAGAAAAGTTTGTGCATATTAAATGATCAATTAAACGAAGAAATCGATAGTGTAGAAAATTGCAAAGACATCATTAAAACGACTCATTTTTCTAGATTCTACCATAACTGGTGATAAAACATTGTGCTTTAAATGCAGAATGGAAGTCAAAAGGCGAGTCTAAACCAAAAAAATTGCGGATTCAGAAGTCGAAAATCAAAATAATGTTCTTTACTTTTTTATGTGCCAAAGGGTAATTATTCTTCACAAGGAATTTTTTCCAGAAGATCAAACTCTTAATGGAGAATACTATTTAGGTGTTTTACATCGTTTATCGTTGAGGATCCTTCGATATTCAACGGGAAAACAGTTGTTCTTATTCCATGATAATGCAATTATGACCTTTAAAGTTCGTGAATATTTGTGTCATCAGCCATCCACCATATTTGCCTGATCTATTGCCGTGCGACTACTTTCTTTTTTCTAAATTGAAAATTGCTATGAAACGCACGTTTGATGACAATATCACAGCTATGAAGCAACATTCAGAAAAATTATGATTAAAATACCAGGCATGCATTAATTAACCGGGACAGACGTATTGTTTCTAAGGTAATTTTGATGGAGCCTGTGGTTGATTAACTTATCACTTAAGGTTGATATATAACCCCTTTCCACATTAATTTTCGTGTTCTGTATACGTATTTCGACAACTAAGTTGTCATTATCAGCAGATAATTAAACAGTGTCGCACCCGGAAAACTACGGCAAAAATACCCGTACGGAAACAAATTCCGCACATGATCTGTACCGTTGAAAACCAAAATGTACACTGTGTTGTCGAAATACGTATACAGAATACGAAAATGAATGTGGAAAGGGGTTATATGTCAACCTTCAACCATAAATATCAACTTCCAACAAACATAATATAATGTATGTACATCTAAAAAATTCGGTTAATTATCTAACACACTGTGTATGAATACCCTTGCTATTCCTATTCTTTTTAATAAAATTTTCCACAAAGAAAATATGTACTTTTTACTGAAGTTGGACGCATTTTACTCGATATCCTAATTAAATAGTCAAAGAGTGTATAAACTCTAACACTTCGAAGATATTCTTAGACACGTATTTAAGTAAGATATATATTTGATCAATTGCTACGACTATCAAGAAACGCATACTCCAAAAAATCCCATTTCATTGAAATTACATGCATCGATGGAATGTGGTCTTAGGTCATCATCACCGCATACACATACACAACATCAACATCAGCATCGATGAAACATTAATATTTTCCAGAACCGGTTTTTCCCGCATTCAATGCATACGTATAATCGCTACATGAATACATACGGCATGCAGTGCTCGACCACTCTTCGTATTCATGAATGAAATAAGAGAAAAACAAAGATAAAGTGGAAGATACACGCCGGCGGCCCGCGTTCTTGGGAGAATAACGAACAGCTTAGCTTACCTTGCGAAAGACGTGTAGGGCACGTGATTGGCACGCCATCTATCGAGAGATTTTCCGAGAGCGGGTAAATTGTAACGATACCCTCGCTGTTTTCGATGTGGCAGTGTAACGAAAGAACACCGGTTCCTTGGACGTATATGTCGGCGGAAGGACTGCTGCCCAACGTGACCCTTCCTGAAAAATGAAATTACACAGATGTCAGTGCGTTAGATTTTCGTTGTGTTTAAAAGTTTGTGTTCGAAATATTGAAACAGTTTGGAAAGTTATGAATGCTTTCATAAATGAAGCTTTAAATCCAATTTGTTTTTCAGTAATCATAAGCACATAATTGCGTTGGTACTTATAATAACAAAAGTTTGTATCATAGAGTTTAAAACGTAATTAATTGTAAACATGGGCACCATTGAACTCCCAACGATGTTTCAAATACAATCTTACATCGATACAGATAGGACATTTAAAACAGTAACAGATTGCAGTATAAATACACCACGCAAAACAATAAACGGATACTCTATTTAAAGGTAAACTTTAATGTAGACCCTTTACAGTATCAATGTTTGTATTTTGTATACGTATTTCGATAACTAAATTGTCATCACAAGCAGATAATTAATCACAATGTCGCATCTGGATTCACGGTATAACTCACACAGAATAATTCCGCATCAACCTTCCCCGCTAACAATCAAATACATATTGATATACTTCATACAATTTAATACGTTTTCTAGTCTTAAAACTGATACTTATACTAAAGTACACCTCCGCTCAAATTTATGGAGCTTTTTTAACGGTCGTATCCTCCAGGAACTGGAAAAAAGGCAATAATATGTTACCGGACCTTTATCTAAGTATATATAATAATACAGTTTTTATTTTTCACAATAAATATGCTTTCGTGACTGTCCAATTCGCGGTAATTATTCATATTTTTGATTGAATGTAGACAATCTGTGATTATTTTCTACCACGTGTTTCGCTAAACTGGATTTCTCAGGTCTATTAAACTTGATGTGTAAAATATGTTCTTTATACCAGAATAATTTCCCATTGACCGTTTAATTTGACCAATGTATTGTTTATTACAATTCGGCATTTTATTTCGTACATCCCCGATTCCTGATTTCTCGACTTTATCTTTTGCATTTCCTGAAAGAGATTTAATAGAACTTCTGAACCGAAATATAACTTGAAATCCGCGTTCTTTAAAAAACTTATTTATTTTTTTTTGTAACTAGGTGAAACGGTAAACGTATAAATTGATTGCCTCATTTGTCTTGAGATGACGACTAAGTGGTATTCCGAATTGTCTTCTTTAAGTTAACTTTTCTGATTATGTGATAATTATTTCCTAACAAAAACCACCGTATCTGCCAATGTTCTTAACTATAATTTAATCATCACTTACATATATCAAAAAACAGTGACTGGCACTATACTGACATCTCACTTAGCGATCAGCGAACTTGCCTCCTCCTAAATACCCGTTAGATAGCTACGCTCTTACGAACAAAAACCAATACAATTACACAAACTGCAATTGAAAATTGCAAATAAATCGAAATAAATTAAGTGTTTGTCGACAAAAGCAATAATAGATACGCGTTTCGTGTAATCTAACTGCTCAATCCATCTGGTTTTGTCGACAAGCGTATTCATTAATACGACACCTGATCGAAATAACTATAACGAAAATACTAAAAAAAATGACCAGTACTGTAATGATATCTCACGTAGCTACCAGTGAACTGGCTGAACGAGAGATGTATGGTGTTTTAGTGTCCTAAATCATCGTTAGACAGCAATGTTGTTAACGTATGAACGAAAATTAAAAATTACAAATCAACTAAGGAAATTGCAAATAAAGAGTGTTGGATTGCACGAAACGCGCTTCTATAATTGTTTTTGTTGACAATTAATATCATTTACATAACCCAATAAATATATTTACCAACCGGTTAATTTGGTACGTAGACTTCCGCGGTCGTGATCCATGCTATCTGCTTCTGGGTTTCCGGACTGGAACCGCGTCAGTTGTATATCTGCCGACGTTTCGTACCCATTTGTATAGGACATCTTCAGGGCTGAACTACTGCACTGAAACTGGTGTAAGTGGATGGGGGACGCGTTTATATATGGATAATGGGTCAATGGAGCGTTACGGTTGCGGTTGGGTAGATTAGAGATGCAGGATTGCCAAGCGTTATGTAGGGGGTAGCCATCATCGCGGTTAAGGTTATTGGGGTGCTTAAAGATCTCTATAGTTTCACGGATTTTGCGACCATAGAAATGGTTAGTGCGGGATAGGATCTTGGTTGAATTAAACTGAATATGGTGCCCGGTTTCCAGCCTATGCTCGGCAAGTGCAGAACCGACTATGCGCAGCAACCTAGTACAACGCTCATGTTCAGAAACACGAGTGCCGACAGATCGCTTTGTTTCACCAATATATGCCCGGCCGCATGAACAAAGCGGTCTGTCTCCATTGACCCATGACCCATTATCCATATATAAACGCGTCCCCCATCGACTTACACCAGTTTCAGTGCAGTAGTTCAGCCCTGAAGATGTCCCATACAAATGGGTACGAAACGTCGGCAGATATATTAGTGACGCGGTTCCAGCCCGGAAACCCAGAAGCAGATAGCATGTTACCAACCGGTTCCTTTATGCTCTCCAATTTTGCCGAAATATAGTAGTTTCAGTATTTATTAATAAAATTAATGATAAAAGATGGAATATTGCAGTGGCATAATGGGAACTGTACAAAAGAAAGCATAAGTTGGGATCGTTAACGATCTTTACGAACGATTATACTAACGAAAGATTTCGATTTTATCCGATCAAAACAAATTTTTGGTGATTCAGATCCATTAACTGTTAACAAATATTATTATAATTATTAAAGTATTTCATCATTAAATGTCGAACAGTTATTCCCTGCATATAAGAACATTTGTTCTTCACGGTGAACACGATGAGATGAAGAAACTTTGAAACACACCTGATGACATAGATATTTAACAAATTCTATCCACTTTATAAATTTACATACTGGAAACGTTGTTTAAAAAGATAAATGACAATTTTTGGTTGCTGACCGACAGCTCGCAATGCCAACTTTATACCGAAGCATTCTCAGTACGGACCCGGTATATGTTATGTTAAAATTCTACCTATTACTATGGTTAGGGGTGTGTATTACTTGCGCTAAATAACTTGGCCCCAACTGTACGTTTATATCGATTTTAGATTTAACAAAGTATGTACACAATTACTTTTATTGCTTGCTGTAAAATGTATCTACTAGAACATTTAATATTCCTCTATTTACGACATTGATTTCTACAATTTTTTCCCTCATATTTTCACATCAATTCATCACGACTTATACGGACGTAACGTCGTGCTTATTAAATCAACTGCCTCGATTGCAAGCGTACATAAACATAAATTGAAAATAATAGTCGCCCATTAAATTGTTTATTCTGACCCATTTATTGAACACAGATATTAATTGGCTTAATTCGCTGTCGATGATTGATTGCGATAAGTTTCTTTAAATGCAAACGCAAACGAGTGACACGTTTTGATTATTTAAAAAGATACCACACGTGTTCCATGTTATTTATAATGAAGAGTTTATTGATAAAGTTAATAAAAAATCTTGAGTTCGTTTCAAGATATTTTAATTTGACTCAGCAGCTAGATAAGCATCCCTTGGTGTTAAAATGCGATAAGCTAACGATCATATAAATGAGATTCAGATACCCTTAGCCATAGATACGCAGAGATATATTTTGTAATATTCGTGATATCGTATATATATGTATATATATATATATATATATATATATATATATATATATATATATATATATATATATATATATATATATATATATATATATATATATATATATATATATATATGGTCTGGGAAAAAGTTCGTGGCGTTTTTCCCGATAGATGGCATTGGTTGCCGATAACTAAAGAACAACAAGTCACAGCGACACCACCGACGGCTCGTTTTTTAGATGACCTTCCGAACGTTAGTTTGAGCGTAGAAACATTGTAATCGGTGCAGTGGTTGGAAAGTTATTCGCACTTGAAAATGGAGAAGAATAATGAGCAATTTCGCTATATTCTGCAATATTATTATGATAAGGGGAAGAACGCTGCGCAGGCTTGTGATAAAATTTGTGCTGTGTACGGTGAAGGTACTTTATCGAAATCTGTTGCGCGGAAATGGTTCGCTCGCTTTCGTTCTGGAAATTTCAATGTGAAAGATGAGTCACGCTCCGGTCGTCCAATCACTGAAAAATCTGATGAAATTCTTGAAAAAGTCCAACAAGATAAGCATATCAGCAGTGTCGATATTGGCATGGAGCTAGGCATTGACCACAAAACTGTTTTGAACCATTTACACAAAGCTGGTTACAAAAAAAAGCTTGACGTATGGGTTCCTCATGAGTTGAGCGTGAAAAACATGATGGACCGAATTAACATCTGCGATGCGCTGCTGAAACGGAATGAAATCGAGCCGTTTCTGAAACGTTTAATAACCGGAGATGAAAAATGGATTACGTACGATAATCGGAAGCGTAAAAGATCGTGGATAAAGGATGGTGAGCCGTCACAAGCGTTCGCTAAGCCAACATTGACGCCAAAAAAAGTGATGCTGTGTGTATGGTGGGACTGGAGGGGAATCGTCCACTACGAGCTACTTCCAACTGGTCAGACGATTGATTCTCAACTCTACTGTGCACAACTAGAGAGATTACGCCAGGCGATTGAAAGAAAACGGCCCGAATTGATTAATAGGAAAGGTGTTGTCTTCCATCATGACAACGCCCGACCACACACTTCTTTGATGACCCGTCAAAAATTGAGAGAGTTTGGTTGGGAAGTTGTGATGCACCCACCTTACAGTCCGGATATAGCACCCTCTGACTATCATCTGTTTCGATCTCTGCAGAACTCTCTCAATGGAATTAAGTTGGCTTCAAAAGAAGCCTGTGAAAACTACTTGATTCAGTTTTTCGACCAGAAACCACAGAAGTTTTTCACCGATGGGATCATGGATCTACCAAAAAAATGGCGAAACATTGTCGATAATAATGGAGCATATTCGGTTTAAATGAATTCGTCCACGCGCCATGCGGGGACCAGTTGAATTTTACTGAAAAAACGCCACCAACTTTTTCCCAGACCCAATATATATATATATATATATATATATATACACTACCGGCCATATTTATTTGCCCACCCTTAGTTTTGCCAAAATTATTAAACTATCAAATATGTACTGAAAATTTATTTATTGTACTAATACAATAGTGTAAAATAAACATAAAATAGTTACATTTTTCTTATATAAAAACTTTATCATTAATTATTATTAAATTTTGCTCTCATCAATTTGCCCACCTTTATTTTTGATAATTGCGGCACATAACCGCGGCATCCTTTCAATTAATTTTTGCAGTGTATCTTCCGTAATTTGTGCCCAGGCTTCTTGAAGTTATTCCCACAGTACAGTGGTGGATGATAGAGTACGTTCTCGAACCTTCCGGTCCAATTCTTCCCAAAGAAGCTCTATTGGGTTCAGATCAGGACTTTGAGCTGGCCATACCATTATAGAGATTTGCCCTTGTTCTTCTAGTTGACGCAAGTAATCGTCACACAATCTAGAAGTGTGTTTCGGATCGTTGTCCTGTTGAAATACAAAGTTTTCGCCAAGAATCCTTAGTCCTGAAGGAATAGCGTTATTTTCTAAAATTTCCTTGTAGCCTTCTTTTCTTAGGACTCCCTCAATTTTGACGAGATCGCCTACAGATCTTCCACCAAAACATCCCCAAATCATTACTGAACCTCCTCCATGTTTTATGAGGCGCAATACATTCTGGCAGTACTCTTTCTTCTGCGGATCTTCTTTCGAATATTCGCCTTTTACTACCGAAAAGTTCAAACTTCGATTCGTCTGTCCACAACACATTATTCCACTGATCAATCGTCCAATTCTTATGTTCTTTAGCTCAATTTAGTTATTTTATCTTGTTTTGCTTTCGTAGTAGTGGTTTTCGCAGAGCAATTCTTCCGTATAAACCCGTTTGCCTTAACCTTCTCCGTACCGTGGACACACTAATTGGTTTAGCACGCGCTCTATTCATTTCAGCAGCAATTTCTGGTGCTGTTTTTCGTCTATCGCGTCTACTTATCCGTATTAGATGCCGGTCATCTGCAGATGTCGTCGTTTTGCGTCGTCCAGGTCTTCTTTTGTTGGAAAATGTACCACTTTCTTCAAATTTTTTAACGTTATAATCAACGGTTCTGCGATTTAATCATAATTCTTTCGCAATTTCGCGATTACTTTTACCCATACGATGGTAAGCAATTATCCTAGCACGCACTTCAACAGATAATTCCTTCGTCTTCGGCATTGCATTAAAATATTCACAATAACTCTCCATTTCACTGTTTTCGCAACAAAAGATGAACGATGACTGACATAAAATTTATTTTCCTTTTTGAATAACACATCCTAATATTGTAATTAGTTAGTAAAGGATTTTCCAATAGGGACTAGGTTTTGATTGTACTTCAACCCGATAATAAAGTTTTTGAAATATCTCAAATGGTCTGTATTTTATTTTGAAAAAAATTGTGAAGTCCTTATTGGAAAACCCTTTACAATAACACAATATTGGTGATACCTTTCGGAAATCCAGGTAAAACTGTTAATACTGTAGGGATTAGCCTATATAATATTTATGGTATTTTTCCAATTTATGACACCTTTACGATATATCATAAACTATTTAAGATTTTCGTAGAAATTCATATGGAATTACTTCCACTAATAATATTGTTGAATAATTATAATACAGATTTTTCGAAAGATAATCCGTATTTCAGGAAACACATAAAATTGGGGTGGGCAAATAAATATGACCGGTATTGTGTATATATATATATATATATTAACTAAACACATTTATAGGAGGGCAGTCGTTTTTATTTCGGGAACTGGCAACACTGTTGGTGTTGCCTCCGATCTGATGAGTGCATCGTGAAGTTTGTCATTTTTGACAATATATTTACCTTGACAGTTTTATTATCCGGTTTTATCTCTATTGTTGACAGTAACTTGAAAATTCTATGTCAGCGAAAAAATGAAATTAACAACTCTCGAACATTTTTGTGCAATTATTTTTCATAACTTTCGGCGTGGATTATCTCAACAAGAATGTATCGACGAGCTGAATTCTTTATATGGCGATAAAGCACCATCGAAAACTACAGTATATCGTTGGTAGAGTGAACTCAAATTTGGATAGCGTTCTTTGGACGATGAATTTCGTGAAGGTCGTCCCACAAATATTGTGTCGGAAAATATTACTGCAGTGTCTGAATTGATAATGCAAGACCGTTATGCGATATATCGTGAGATCGGGACATCTCTAGGTATTAGTAACACCAGCGTGCATAAGATCCTGCATGAACATTTAGCCGTTAAGAAGCTATGTTCACGTTGGGTATCACATAATTTGACAACCGCTCAAAAAAGGACCCGCGTCGATTGGCGTCAGGAAATGCACAAAATATACAATGGCGGTGCTTCAAAAAAACTTATGAAGTTGTCACAGGTGAAGAATCTTGGATCTATACGTACGAGCCCGATAGGAAACAGCAGTCGACTGTGTGGATATTCCAAGATGAGCTAACACCAACAAAAGTTGTTCGCGCTTGAAGCACATCAAAACAAATGGTCGCCTGTTTTTTCGGAAAAATCGGTCACGTTGCAACCGTGCCTTTAGATAGTTGTAGAATGGTCAATTCTGAATGGTACACAACTATTTGTTTGCCAAAAGCTTTTGAAAAAATAAGGAAAACAAACCCAAAACGGCTGATCATTCTCCGCCACCATGACAATGCGAGCTCTCACAGGTCGGTTCAAACAATTGAGTATTTAACCGAGCAAAACATTAAATTGATGAGCCGTGATATCTTTTTGTTCCCACACGTGAAGAATAAACTTCGTGGTCAAAGGTTTTCTACGCCGCAAGATGCAGTTGAGGCGTTCAAAACTTGAATTTTGGAGATACCACCTTCATAGTGACAGCAATGCTTTTCGGATTGGTTTAAACGAATGCAAAAGTGCATTGATTTTCAAGGAGAATATTTTGAAAATCAATAAAACAATTTTCGATAATAAAAATTTTTTTTTGTTTGTTAGTCCCGAAATATAAACGGCTACCCTCGTATGAGTTCTTAATGTGTTAAAATACATAATCTCCATTTCAAGTATTACTTTTAACTTTTTTAACTTATTGTTTGGCAGGACTTCCGTTTCCTATTTATCGAGAACTAATAAATGATGAGGTATCTGTCCTATTTCAATAAATTTCGTCACTACAAACTTATATTCAAATTATTAAAGGAGAAAATGGGGAAAAACTGTACCTCTCTCTCTCAGACAGAAATGAAAACTATCCAGGAAGTGAAAGTATAACGAAGTACAAAGTCGAGCGTGCGAAAAGCGATCGTACATATAAACGGTCATATCCAAAAGTAACATCGTAATTAATGAAAGGTGATAGTAAACAAAACATTGATTACTACGCGCTTCATTCATTGAGAACTCGTCAAGTAGTATTCACTTTCTCGACTGCACATAACTCATCTAGTAGTTGGTAAAGCGAAAACGATAAAACGAGCAAATGGGAAAAGCCGTACTTCCATCTCTCGAACAAAAATGTAAACTATCCGAGAAATGAAAGTACAGCAGAGTATAGTACGTTGCTCTGACTCACAAATGAAGTATATCTATTGAATATTGACGTATTAGATGTAACAGTTATTTCTGATCAGCGAATGGTGCTATCAAATTTTGACAATTGTGTTTTAAAAGATTGCTAAGTTGAAAAAACAAAGTTTTTTATTAGCGCTGTTCTCTTGCGCCAGACACACTAATTACCGATAGGCTTTTATAGTAATAGATGTAACATGAGTTGAAAAAATAATCTCTAGTGAGTCATGACTTCTTTGTAGTGTCAAGAACGGCATGTCAAATCTTTGTTCATATAAATTATTAAATGACACTAGTTACATTTGACAATTACGAAAAGTATATTAAGTTAGGATATATCGGGTGCCCTACGACATGATTGTCACAGCTCAAGGATGTTTTACTATTTTACAAGTCTAAAACCTAGCGACTACGCATCAAGACTTGAATTTAGTCGCTAGTTAGTGAGCAATCCATGAAATTCACATTGCTAGGCTTTGAAAATCTAGGGAATCCTATTTATATTGACAACCGTCTTATTTGTTCATTTATAATCGAAGAACATCTCACGGAAGTTCATTATCCACGTTTCCTGGAAATTGACTTTACAACATTACTGAACGACATTCTTTTTAATGTAAGACGACGAATATGGATACAGCACGATGGTAGAGCAAGTAACAGAATTTCTTAATCTCAATTATTCGAACTTGGATTGGAAGAGATGCAAGAGTTGCTTGGTTGCCAAAATCACCAGATCCCCTAGATTATTTTTTATGAGGAAGGTTGAAAAATATCTTCTCGGCAAAGAACAACTTTGTTCGAATTATGGATGCCACGCAAGCTATTCGTGCTGATCTTGAGATTGTTAGCAAGGCTATCTCTTCAATTTTAAGAAGATATACACATGCAGCAATTAAGCAATTAAGTGAACATTTTGAACAACAAATTCAATAAGGCGACTTCTTTTTAAATGATTGTCATTGAGATTTTTTGGCGGCAATACATAATACCTTCATTAGTAGGGTTGTCTAAAACTACAAATGTTTGTAGCTCAGTTACGATAGAGTCTTGGGAATATATTCATTAGGTATTTTTAACTTGAAACTGCTTTATCCTTAAGCTGTGGCGATCATGTCATGGGACATATATGTAAAAATTTCATGGCAAACGCTAATGTGTTTTTTTGTACTCGTGTTATACGTATTTAGGACATGTTAAGCATTAATTTTAGATATTTTTAGGGTGTGGTATTCCAGCAAATGTGCTGAAACACCACTGAAGGATTTTACAAAATTCCATTGACTTATTACAATATTATAACTTCTTTATAACCACTCACTATTCAACAGTGGTATTTAGGTAATTTTGATGGAGCCTACAGATGATTAACCTAATCACTTAAGGTTGATATATAAACCCTTTACACATTAATGTTCGTATTCTGTATACGTATTTCGACAACTAAGTTGTGTTAATGGATAACAAGCGCCTCCCTCTGTCGTCCAGGATACTAAACGACAAAGCGAGAAACGCGTCTATCTCGCTTGTCGATAACTACGTTATTAGAGCGTATAAGACAGACGCATTGCGTAACGACTATTTGCCAGTTAAAAGAATAATTCCTTTTAACATTCTAAGTTGTGTTAATTACAACCATGCTCAGATGTATTAGACACCCCAGGTAAAAACCCTTATTCTCGGTATTATCCAAGTCTGACGGAAATTAACCGTAAAAATAGTTAATGGTATTTACAGAAATGCGTTTTTGAATACCCTAGTTAATCCCCTATTGAAAAGAACAGGTGGAAAGGGGAAATTGTGGATTTTAGAAATTTAGTGGCATTCTAGCAGTGTGTGAGCAACGTGCGTTTGTGAGTTTGTGGTAGAGATCAATTAGATTATCCTATTTTTCACGTTGTGTCAGTTATTTGTTGAAGAAAAATGCCTAAAACACGCGAGTTGTCGGTAGGGGAACGCGCTCAAATAGTGCTACTGCATTCCCAGAAGTTATCAATAGCTGCAATTGCAAAAAAAAATGTTCGCGATGTGCAGCCCGTACAACCATTTGTCGCTATCAGGAGAGTGGGTCGTTTGTTAGCAGACCCAAAAGTGGCAAAAAACCCTGTACCTCGATTAGAGAAGACAGAATTTTACAAAGACTAGCTCTCAGTGATAGGAAAAAATCGTCGAAACAGCTCGCCAGTGAGCTGAAACAGCGTTATCGCGTAACAGATTGTGCAAACAGTGAGAAGGCGTCTCCAGCGTGCTGGTTTACGAGGGTGTAAAGCGCGACGTAAACCGCTTTTAACTGACGCTCATAAAAAGAAGCGGTATTTATGGGCCAAACAACATGAAAATTGGACAATCGAGAAGTGGTCGAAGATTCTTTGGTCTGATGAATCGAATATCGAAGTATGTAAGTACATCTTCATGACTAATATTCTTATCGTTGTATGCAATTCAGTCTACATGTAACATTAAACAAAATTAGTCCTGTCTAAGTGCTAACATTCTTCTTTAGCCTGGCAGGTTTGGGGACTACCTGGGACGCTATACGTTCGGCGTAGTAGGCAAGGGGAAGCTTATGAGCCACAATGTATCATTCCCACAGTAAAATTTGGAGGTGGTAGTATAATAGTTTGGGGTTGTATGTCTGCATACGGTGTTGGAGAAGTGTACCTGTGCGATGGACGGATGAATAGCCAACGCTACTTAGCCATGTTGGAGGAAGTATTAGAACCGTCTGTGCTAAAACTATTAGACCAGGATATTCCACAATACATTTTTCAGCAAGATAATGCGCCCTGCCATAAATCGGGAGCTGTAATGTGTTGGTTCTAGGAAAACACAGTGGAGGTATTGGATTAGCCGCCACAAAGTCCCGATTTGTCGCCCATTGAAAATTTGTGGCGTATCTTAAAAACTAAGATCACTGAACATAAATGCCTGTCAAAAGCAGAATTATCAACAAAAATTCGTGAAATATGGGCTGCAATACCACCGGCAGAGTGTTACAATTTAGTAGCAAGTATGCCTCGACGAGTGCGAGCTGTCATTAAGGCCAAGGGTGGAGTGACAAAATATTGATAAATTGTACTATATTACTAAATAACACTTTGTACATAATTTTCACAACAGTTTTATTTTCCTCACCTCTCTTTTGACTAAACTATATAAACTATATATGTATGTATGTACATAAATTCGTAAGGTGTCTAATACATTTGAGCATGGTTGTATATCAACCTAAATGGTGTTTAGTTTAAGGCTTGGTTTCTATAAAATTATTATTAGGAAAATGGATAAAAAGACTTCACATAACCTAATCTCTACGCTCGTCGTCTAATACTGGTTTTATAAAATACAGTATAGGTTTAAACAGTTGCTTTTAAAGATTTTGGCGAAACCGACAGACGAAATTGTTATCAGAATCATTTTCTTTAGCTTGAAGGAAAACTAGCAAGTAAATTGCATACTAGGAAACTAATTGTAATTGAAATAGATCAAATTTTGGAACCACTCGCAACGTTAGTACTGATATCTATATTGTCTTATCAAAGTATTTTTAGCCTCTTATTTTGTGACTTAAAGTAAACGCCAGTCATTCGACAACAACAGAAACAGATGACGCCAAACACCGATGAATAGGGTTTCACCCAAAATAACCATCACGGAGACACAGTATAATTCTATTTCCATCACTACTTTCATCTTTCTTTCGATTATTCAGAGGAGACCGAGTTTATATACCGATTCATCAACCGGGAAGATGAAGGGGTTCCCCATCTCTTAATTAGACGTCCGAAACGAAGCCATTAAAGTCCGAAAATAAAAGCGAGGCAAAAAGAGTAAGAAATCAAAAAATTAACCTACCACAGTCACTATCGTCGATGCCGGGCGTTAAAAAAAATACCACAAACTTCGCGTCCCTCTCGAACGCAAATAAACACCTTCCGGTATACGAAATAATAATATTTTCTGGGCGTCCTTTTCCAAGATCGAGTTACCTACGGTTGCGCGACGCGTGTCACAGCGTACGCGCTTCCTCTGTTTATTTTGAGAACAAGTGAGATTCGGCTGTGTCGGGATTATCACAACGGCCCGCTAGGACAGAACAACACACGCGCGCGTGTGCGTGTCTACGGGAACCTTACAGTGCGTGGATTTCTGGTATCGGAGGTGACTGATATTGTAAAAGGGAAATGCACGTTGACGCATCGCGCTCATTTGGGATGTAAATAGAAGTGAAACTACATGAAGCGTATCTGTGTGGAGATGCCTATCTTAAGAATGGGCGAGTCTTTCAACCGAAAATGCGCGTTAATTAAAGGTGGATGCGTAAACACACATTAAGATTTGGTAATGTGTTTGTACAAGATTTTTTTAAAACTTTTATTACGTGATAATAAAATGACGGCAGCATTTGTTTGATTTTCAGACAATTCCAAACAAACGCAACTTTACCAAACACAATCTTCAAAGCGATAAATTTTAATGATTTACTATGTATTTTAACTTGCGGGTGGTTCAAGAATTCTTTTTTTCTTACGATTTTAATACACCATTGGTGTTCCAAAAATATACGAATAAAAACGACCAGATTTGGATATTTTCAGATTATTATTTGCAACATTTGTCTTTCTTTGGAACGATATACACTACCGTCCATATTAATTCAGACAGCTAGTCAAATTTAGTAAACTCTTCTAAAAAATAATATACGAGGGTAGTTTGACAAGTAGTGAGAATGGAAAAAAAACGAATTTTTTAAATACAAAATAATTTTTGTTTTTCAATATATTCTCCCAAAAGAGCAATACATTTACTCCAACGGTGCTCCAATGCCCTTATGCCATCTCTAAAATGCGATTCCGGAAGACTTGCAAAATACTCATTTACAAAGATGATAAGCTCGTCGTTAGACGAACATTTCTTTCCACCTAGTGCCGTTTTCAATTTTGGAATTTTGTTTGCTGATAAAGTGGTTTTCGCTTTCTTTGGAGGTGCAGAACCACGTTTTAACCATTGTTTCGACTGTTGTTTAGTTTCGGGTGTACTGTAGTGTATCCAAGTTTCATCGTAAGTAACAAATCGCCTAGAAAAATCAACCGGATTCCGCTTATACAGGTCCAAACGCTCATTGGAAATGCGCAAACGAGTAAACTTTTGATCAGTCGTAAGCAATCACGGCACCCATCTTGCCGAAAGCTTGGAAAGGCCCAATTCTTTCGCTAAAATGTGGTGTACGCGTTTTGTTGAAATGTTTACCATGTCTGCTATCTCTCTCACTTTGAGTCGTCGATCTTGCGTAATAATATTATGGATTTTTATAATCATTTCCTTAGAAGTCACGATTTTGGGTGCTCCAGAGCGCGCTTCATCAACATAGCTTGTTCTACCACGTTTAAATTCATTTACCCATCTACTTATTGTGGCGGATGATGGAGCAGATTCACCTAATGTTTCCCGTAGCTCATCTTTTATTTCGGTAGCTTTCATACCCTTAATTACGAAGTATTTAATCACCGCACGATACTCTGCTTTTTCCATTTTAACAAAACGACGTGTTGCTCCTTTTTCAATCAGCTGTCAAAAATAAACTAATCAACCGATTTATCTAAATATCGGAATGTAAACATATAAATAGGCAACCTAAATTACAGTGCATTTGTTTTACCAATTAGAGCGCCACCTATGTGTCATGGAATGTTTGAGATATCTTTGTTTATTTAACGTTAGAATGACTTCAATTTTTATTATTATACTTTATAAACATCTATAAACAATAATGCAATAAAAATTTTAAGTTTTGACATAAATTAGTTTAACCGTTTTCTCTTTTTTAAGTTTATTTAAGTGTCCGAACTAATATGGACGGTAGTGTACAAAAATTGGTCGTGACGAATGTAAAAGAAAAATATTCTTTACTAAAGAAAACCAATCACCCAGTAAAAGTTTATATTTTTAAACAAAATTTTGTACAATTTTGTTTACTGTGTTAAGGATAATAAATAAATTTAATTAGAACATTATTTATTATTAGCTAAAACCGGCCACGCTTCGTTGTGGATCAGCCTAATATAAAATGAATAGGAAAATAAATAAAGTATTCTAGCGAACATAGATTCAGCGAGAAAATAGCTAATTCATTTCAATATCCTGCCTTGCGTTGCTGTGGCAATGTTGAATGAAAGGAAAGGAAGAAGAAGTATGTTTTTCACGGAAAATAATTTTTTATTCCAAAACTAGTGGAGTGACTACATTTTTTGTTTGTCTGTTTCTTGTATAAATGGTTTACCGACTCTGGGGTATGAAACGTATAAATGCCCATGGGAGAAGCAATCGTTTTCTATATTCAAACCGCACACTTGTAAAGATTGCCTTTGCCCTTTATTGATAGTCACAGCGCACGCAGAGTGTATTAAAAATTGAAGTCGTTTGAACTCGAACGCCATGTCGACCGCAATGAGAGGCATTCGTGGAAGTAGTGCGTCTTCACCTTTATGAGATCCAATCGAAATTGTTGCTTCAATTAGATTCTTCATCAATTTTTTAACTGCTAATCGTGTGCCATCGCATAACTTTGGCTGATTGACATTTCGGAGCAATATAATTGCAACTAGGATTTTTAAATTTCAAGTGTGTGACGGTAATCTGCGAATATTGAGAGAATTAAGAACTTCATTTTGGTTCATCATGGAGTCTATAGATTTTCATATTACTACTTCTGCTATAATGTTGTTCATACCGTGTACGTCGACATTTTTTGCCGCTAGAACGACTTTCTGCTCAACCATTTCGACTTCGATAATTTGTTTCGATATTTTGGAAAACCTTGTCTATTAATTCTTCTTTTGAATTCACGATGTCGCAGAAATTAGATGGAAAGGTGATTTTTTCTGTTTCTAGATTTGCGGGTACAGTGCCGTTACCGACCTCGAGTAAAGCTGATCTCTCATATTTATTATTAATGAATTGCGTTCTAAAAAGTTATATATTGTATTTCAGACAGACATGCAATTCATCAGCTGGTGTTGAACGACGTATAACTGAAAGCGGTTCTCCGAAGTCGCCGGATAGAAACACCAATGCACCACCAAATGAAACCTGATTATATTTGGTCTGATGCTTCCGATCATTTCTTGTGAGCCATTGTACACTCATACCATGCAATGATTTTGCACGCTTAGCTGTTTTTGAAATGTTACATGTCGGGTTTCCTTTGAATTGTATCTCTCTCCTTCCATAAACGCGGCAGCAATGCCTAAAGAAGCAAGTGCTAACGCAAGATGACCGTTGGGACGTATATTAGCCAGAATCGAGGAAATTGAAAACGTTTTCCCGGTTCCATCTGGAGCGTCCAAAAAGTATTGGTTGGCCACAGCTTATATGATTTGACCAGACGCTATCTTTTGTTCTGGAAGTAGTTTCGATGTATTTTCTTGAATGAACAGGTAAGTCATTTCTGTTGTATGATAGCTCTCTCAGCAGGTTCGAATGTTGAACTGATGGATTGATTTGGTGCTGTCAATTGTACCAACACCTTAACGAACATTGCAAGACAAAAACCCTCAATGACTATTAGCGCTTCATTGAAAGAAACGAAAGAAATTAATTCAGTTTTCAAAAATACGCATGTATTCGAATGCAACGTTTACATGAATTCGGCAAATATGTTTTCGTGTACATTGCAAACCTTTTTGTGATACCTACTGTATATAACTGTTATTTAAACTACGTCTTACATGACAGGTATACAGATCATTTTTTAATTGAACGGAATTTCGTGGGAAGACATTAATTAAGTAAAAAAAAGAACAAAATCAATCCTTCTTAAATTTCTAACGCAAAACAACTCAAAAACTTATTTTGACAAGAACACATACTCTTTCGATTTGGACGAATTTAATTAAAAGGCTGCCGCTTCGTTTGATGTACAGATACGCTTACATCTGTATCTACATACACGAAATTTAATCACTTCTTCGTAAGAAACGAGATTTATCTTTCTATTCTAAGTTTGACCTCGTTAATCTGCTTTGAGAATAAATCTTTTCAAAAAATTACTTGACCCCTGATATCGATCGTTAATTTTACGTATTAACTGTATAGATATGTGCATACATATGGTACAATACAAATGCAAATGTTCTCTGTGTGTATAAACTCGAATAACATGTGCGTATTTGTCGAAAGCTAATTTGAAATACCCTAATGAAGTGTTTACGGTTACACAATACACACGACGATATCAGATTTTCGTACTTGTTTTGTTTCAATCAAAAAGACTGTTCTTAACCATATATTAATTTATAATCATGATTTATGTTAGGCATTTATAAAGGTAGACATAATTTGGACATAAATACAGTAAATACGTGGGTAGTTTGACAAGTAGTGTAAATGGAAAAGAAAAACGAATTTTTTAAATACAAAATAATTTTTATTTTTCTATATATTCTCCTGAAAGAGCAATACATTTATTCCAACGGTGCTCCAATGCCCTTATGCCATGTCTAAAATGCGATTCCGGATGGCTTGCAAAATAGTCATTTACGAAGATGATAAGCTCGTCGTCAGACGAAAATTTCTTTCCACCTAGTGCCGTTTTCAATTTTGGAAAAAGGTGGAAGTCGGAGGGGGGCTAGATCCGGCGAATAAGGCGCATGCGGTACTAATTGGAAATGCAACTCGTGGATTTTGGACATCGCAACTGTGCTGGTATGCGAGGGAGCGTTGTCTTGGTGAAACAGAATCTTTTTCTTTGCCATTCCTGGCCGTTTAGCACGAATCTCAACATTTAATTTTTGGAGAAGTTCTGCATAATATTATCCGTTTATTGTGGCACTTTTCTGAAGGTAATCAATGAGCAAAATGCCCTTTGAATCCCAAAAAATTGATGCCATCACCTTGTTTGCCGATAAAGTGGTTTTCGCTTTCTTTGGAGGTGCAGAACCACGTTCTAACCATTGTTTCGACTGTTGTTTAGTTTCGGGTGTACTGTAGTGTATCCAAGTTTCATCGCAAGTAACAAATCGCCTACAAATATCAACCGGATTCCGCTTATAAAGGTCCAAACACTCATTTGAAATGCGCAAACGAGTGAACTTTTGATCAGTCGTAAACAATCGCGGCACCCATCTTGCCGGAAGCTTGGAAAGGCCCAATTCTTTCGTTAAAATGTGATGCACGCGTTCTGTTGAAATGTTTACCATGTCTGCTATCTCTCTCACTTTGAGTCGTCGATCTTGCGTAATAATATTATGGATTTTTATGATCATTTCCTTAGAAGTCACGATTTTGGGTTCTCTAGAGCGCGCTTCATCAACACAGCTTGTTCTACCACGTTTAAATTCATTTACCCATCTACTTATTGTGGCGGATGATGGAGCAGATTCACCTAATGTTTCCCGTAACTCATCTTTTATTTCGGTAGCTTTCATACTCTTAATTACGAAGTATTTAATCACAGCACGATACTCTGCTTTTTCCATTTTAAAAAAACGTGTTGCTTCTTTTTCAATCAGCTGTCAAAAATAAACTAATCAACCGATTTATCTAAATATCTGAATGTAAACATATAAATAGGCAACCTAAATTACAGTGCATTTGTTTTACCAATTAGAGCGCCACCTATGTGTCATTCTCACTACTTGTCAAACTATCCTCTTAATGTATTCATTTCTTTTCTAATATGTTTGTAATTTTATTCTAACTACAAATTTTATTCTTTCGTGTTTTGGTTCTTCGACCATTAAGGGTAATAACACTTAGTTCATATTAACGACATTTCGGGGCGTTTAAAATGTTTGTGTTTTTGTAAATTTATAATATTGAACATGAAAAGAAAGTTAAAAGAAAAAGTAATTAAATAAATATGAGAGGAAAAGAGGAAAGAAGCTCTGAAATGTTGCTAATACGAACTAAATGTTTTATTATTCCTAATGATCGCAGAACACAAACACGGAAGAATAAAACGTATACTTAATACTCTCAATATTGGGCAAATGCATAAAATAATGAATCAGACAATTTCATAGGTGTCTAAATGTAGTATCAGTGATGTGTAATATGTCAATGCTTGTATGTACGAGGTGTGGCAATTAAATAACGAGACTGGTGTGAGAAATGTTATTTATTGAGAATAAACTTATATTTAACTTTTATCCCCTTTAACATAATCTCCTCCCCTATTTACACACCGCTGTATACGTGTATTCCATTATTCAACACAACTTCTATAACTCTGCCGTCTTTGCTTTTATATGTTCAATAGACTGAAAATGTATTCCCTTTAATGCACTTTTCGGAAAAGGCAAAAGTCACATGGTGCGAAATTTGGCGAATACGGAGGCTGATCAAGCACGGCAATGTGCTTGTCCGCTAAAAACTGCTTCACAGATAGGGCATTGTGAGCTGGTGCGTTGTCCTGGTGCAGAATCCACAAATCCTTCTTTCATACATTCGGTCTTTTCTTTCTTACTCTTTTCCTCAGGTTGATTAGGACTTCTTTGTGAATAACGGTTTGACCCTCAGGCAAACGATCAGAATTGCCGTCAATTTCGACTTATTCGTTTGTGCTTTTTTCTGTCTTGGCAATCCGACAGCCTTCTAGTGCTTCGATTAACGCTTTGTTTCAGGGTTAAACTGGAAAATCCAAGTTTCATCACATGTGATGATTTTTGTGAGCAAGTTCGGTTCTTCTGTGAGTCGTTCCATGATGTCAGAGCAAATGTTCATCCGATTGTTTTTTGTTCTTGATTGGGGGTTTTCAACACCATTTTTGCACAAACTTTTGTCATGTTTAACACATGGATCAATAAGTCCCGAGACTAACAATGAAAACAACATTTTTTTTGCAAAATTTTTTTTTATTCATCAACATAATCACCTTTTAGGGTGATACAATGGTTCCAACGCTTTTCCAATTTGTCAATACCATGTTTATAAAAAAATTTATCTTTCGCTTCAAAATAAGCTTCAGTTTCAGCGATGACCTCCTCATTTGAGCCAAATCTTTTTCCCTGGAGCATTTTTTTCACTGGGGGCTAAATCTGGCGAATATGGGGGCGGGGAAGCAGATCAAAACCCAATTCGTTCAATTTTGCCATTGTTTTCATCGACTTGTGGCAGGGTGCATTGTCTTGGTGAAAAAGGATTTTTTTCTCTGCATGTGCGGTCGTTTTTTTGCGATTTCCTCCTTCCAACGCACCAGTAAGTCAATATAATAATCACTGTTGATCGATTTACCTTTTTCGAGGTAGTCAATGAAAATCACGCCATGTGTATCCCAAAAAACTGACGCCAGGACTTTGCCAGCTGACTGCTGCGTTTTCGGACGTTTCGGACGTTTCGGACGGCTTTCGCCAGCTGTGCGCCACTCAGATGACTGCCACTACGACTCTGGAGTGTAGTGATGTATCCATGTTTCGTCCATGGTCACGTAACGACGCAAGAAATCTTTTTTGTTGCGAGTAAATAGCGATAAACAGCTTTCTGAATCATCGATCGTTGCTGTTTTTGTTTCATCGAAAGCAATCGCGGCACCCACTTGGAAAAAACCTTTTTCATGCTCAATTTTTCATGAAGGATAGTAAATACACTTCCATATGATATCTGTGTCATCTCAGCAATCTCACGGAGCTTCACTTTACGATCTTTCATTATAATTTTTGTCACTTCACTCACATTTTCCGGTGTAACGGCTTCCACAGGTCTACCCGAGCGTTTCGCGTCATTTGTGTCGGTACGACCACGTTTAAACTCGGCAAACCACCGACAAATCGTTGCTTTTGATGGACAAGAGTCCGGGTAACATTTTTCAATCCATTGTTTTGCTTGCGTGGTGTTTTTACCCATTAAAAAACATTTTTTTATCAGAACACGAAACTCGTTTTTTTCCATTTTTTAAACAAACTACAAAACGACTTTACTCCAACCTCGATAACTCAGCTGTTTCTGGTCCGATCGACTTAAAATTTTGACACGTTTCAAGCAAAGGTTAGTACTCTAGAAAGACGTGGTTACTGGTTTACTACGAGCGCCATCTATGGGTTAGTCTCGGGACTTATTGATCCATGTGTTAATTTATCATGCAAAATGTGTCTTACTATTTCTTTATGAATGTTTTCTATATCGGCAATCATCCGAATGCTCAGACGTCGGCTTTTCCGCACAATTTCATCAACTTTGTGAACGTTCCCTTCAGCTCTTGCAGTCACAGGTCGACCATGTTCATTATCTGCGACCTCTCCCGACTTCAGGACACCGTTTGTGCCATTCAAAAACTCACGCACGCGTCATAACATTATAACCAAACATCTCTGTTAACAATTGTAAACACTCTGTTGGCGATTCTTTTAATCTGACAAGGAATATTAGGTTTATTCGCTGCTCGATTTTTATGTCAACCATTATCACTGCACAACTAAGTAACAGTATCCTCTACAATTCAAGCAGACAGAGAGACGAAATTACGAGTTGTTGCTTGGGAAGTATCAGGCTCTATTACATTCCAATTATAGCCTCGCCCGATGCGGCTGCGCAATTGAAGAAGCGCAGTCTGGTTATTTAATTGCCATACCTCGTATAATATAATAATTTTATTCATTAATAATTAAATATAATTTCGAATTAATTTATAAGGTAACTATTCTTATTTGTAGGTAATTTTGATGGAGCCTGTGGTTGGTTCACTTAGTCACTGAAGGTTGATATATAACCTCTTGCCACATTAATTTTCGTACAACTTAGTTGTCGAAATACGTATACAGAATACGAAAAGTAATGTTGCAAGGGGTTATATATCAACCTTCAGTGGTTAAATTCCTATTTGTTGTACCTACTGTATATATGTCACTACACGGAACCACATGCACGCCCAATTTTATTTAAATAATCGCACTTTCACTCGCGCCTATAACTCAGGGGGTGCCTAATACATATTCCTATTGTCATCTATTCTTACGTAAAACCTATTACATTACGACAACTAACAGTTCGTGCACTTTCCACCGACATCGCACATGTGTTTAACTACTTAACACTCTTAATAAAACCTATAAATAGAAATCAGAAAGAAATTCCATCGCACAAACGAACAAGTCATAAAATTCTGGTATAAAACCCGGTCCACCGCGATGATACAAAGTTCACAGCACATGTTCTCTGCCTTTTTTTTACAAAACAACTACGCCATCACCCGCGGTCGCAATTGAAACGGATAGTCCAAACGACGCTGGAGTGTCTTTAACGAGCAATGCAGTCGTTAAAAGCAGCAGGAATTGTTCGGTAAGGGTTAACTTTATGCGAAGAATAGAATGATGGCTGTACACATATAAAAGGTACATAAGACGATTTGTATTGTGAAACGCAAAGATTTCTTTGTATATCTCCGAAATGAACAATTTTGATTTAATTTTCTACTTTTTTTAAATCACGTATGCATTGTACGTCAATTTACAAAACAATTGCAATATGATTCATTTTCTTTTAATTGTAACTTTGTGTAGTATTGTTGGTTTATCAAAATGAATGTAATCGAATAGAGAGTTGTTATAAAATTCTTTGAAATTAGGAAAAATATCCAAAGATTATTTTCAAAGAAATTTTGTATCTATCCATGATTATCCTTTCAAGTAAACTATCTGCAGTGGTACTATTTGATTCGAGATTCATTGAATAATCTGGATCTATATCAGATCATCCGGATCATTTCGAACGCTAAAGGACCCAACTGTATCTTGCCAAACTGCAATGGACGATACAAGATTGAAAAACGGGCAACTGGCAGGGACTACTTAGAATTCCACTAAAGTATCTCGAAGTAACAAAGCTTAGATCAATTTGGGATTCACAAATGCCTTCCGATAGAGATGTGTGCAAAATTTTTGCCACTTTTTTGGAAACAAACTTTGTTTACTAATTAATCGACGTTCCATTGGAAATAAAACATGGATTCGTCATTGTGATTCTGAATCAAAATAATTAAGAGTCGATGTTGTAGTACGTCAGTGGACTTAAGTCTTCCAAGAGGTTTTAGACCACTCCTTTTGAAACAAAAATAATAAAACTATTGGAGTTTATCTTCTTCATTTGTTAATCTATTCCAGTTCAAATGTTTTTACAAACTTCCCTACATCGTTAAAAGAGAAACTAATAAGTTTCTCCTCTTTATTATGAAATACCTCAAGCACATTATGCTCCGAAAGAAATTAATGTGAAAAAATGTAATAGGAAACACGAAAAAAGTATGTGTATGAGCTCGGAGAAAACGTACACTACATATCGCACTAACACGATACATAGATAAAGTGAAAATGTTTAAACGCGCAATTACGTTGATTATCACTTGGCGAGAATACGAGACGCTTGCTAACATTTAGCAAACATGAAATCCGAATGTAAATTAAAAAACGATACAATCTCTACTACGATACGATTCTTTTTTTCGACGTAGTCGTTAAGGAGTATAATACCTAGGAGATTTACGGACGCACTTGTTCATGGAATTATGAACTTGTTCCCTTAGATAAACACGGTCGACGCGTGATCTGATAAATCATGGGAGTTCGTGAGATAATGGGAAATGTCTGATAGAGAACACCGTACAAGGGTGATAATACGAGTGCTATTCGTATGACGTACGTGCTATTTATCTTTGTCTTCGAGGGCATTCAGTTATTTGAATGGACAGTGACTAATGATACAAATTTGCTTTATTGGCTCGAGAAATTATTGATGAACTCTTAAGTAATTTAATGTTAACACACGGTTGCCAACAATAATACATTTTTTTCTTCCGCTCTAAATATACACAGTCTGTCTCAAAGGAAACCGACCTTTTTTAAAATAAAAACAAAAGCTTACTATTTTGGTAAAATTCATTTATTTTATTCAAAGTAGTCGCCTTCGGCTTCATTACGTTTTGCACGGTCAATTAACATGTCGAATGAATTTTTAATTTCATCTTTAGAGATATCCTTCAAGGTGGGTGTCGTCGCCTTTTTAATGGCTTGAACGACGGCATAACACTGTCCTTTCATCGGCAAATGTAGTTTGGAGAATAGAAAGAAATCATAGGGGGGAAAATTCGGTGAATACGATGAATGGTTGATAGTTAAAATGACATTTGTTGTTAGAAAATCAGTGATAATTGTCGAGCGATGATATAGTGAATTATCAAGTAACAAACGCCAGCTACCATTTTCATGATATTGGGGGCGCACATGATGAATACGAGGCAAAAGACGCTTCATAATACCAAGATAATATACAGCATTGACTGTTTGACTAGCTAGTAGAAACTCTTTATGCACTATGCCTTTCGAATCCTAAAAACAAATCGACATTGTCTTGACGCTTGACTTCTCTAAAGGCCTTGTTTTCGGTCTTTCTTCGCTTGGATGCTTCCATTCAGAGCTTTGACAAAAAAATTAAAATTGTGCTTCCGCAGAACGATACGAACTGTTCCTGCATTTGCTTTCTTCCCCAAGATATTTTTGAGCTTCAGCTGCCAACTTTGATGCATTTAGATGAGGATGCCGCTTAATTTGGCGCACTAGCCACTGCTCGTCATTACAGGAGAAGATTTTATTTTTGCTGGGCTTTGACTTATTTTCAAAATTATTGCTGATTTCATATCTTTTAATAATGTTAAAAACAGTAGTAGGTGCACGATTCACGATTTCTGCGATTTCTCGAACAGTTTTGCCCTCCTTGGATAATTTTTTTATTAGCTCCCTGAGCTCTGGTGAAGTCTGAACACTACGCGGCGCCATTTTAAATTTTTAACAAGAAAAATATCTTTTTGGTTGTAAAACTTAACGGACTTTTTAAAAAGCATCAATAACAAATGTTTTAATAGATTTAAAGAGCAATTCGGACGTAAAATAACAGGGTGTTCCATTATTACTTTGAGATCTTTTTTTCAGTATTGCCATTTTTTTATTAACTGTATAACAATTTGGCTGCAATGCTGATTTATTTTTAGTAAATACTTTCTACCTAGACTTAATTTAATAAAATACACAAAATTGTTTATAATTTAAACATTAAATTTTCTCAAAATTAACTTAGAGCGTAAAAAAATTATTTATTCCATTATAACATTGAGCCTGTGTATATTAACCCAACTGTATCATATACAACTTACTCACCTTGCGGCAATGGATGCAACGTGACAGCTGTACTCAGGCGTCCACCTCCCATGCTGACCAAATGCGGAGTATCCGTTTGAAGTTTGAGGGCCCTTCCGCCGCTGTCCGTCAATTCTACTGCACCGGTACTGAGAGAGGCGGCCCCCACAGTAGTGCCGGTCAACGTCACCCCCGACATCCCTGTAACAATAATGAAAATGGCGGGTATTAATCATCTCCGGCGTGCACACACACACACACACACTACGGGCGGATTCAAAAGACCCACGCCGTAACTCCAATAATATAATAAAAGTTGAACGGACGCTCTACTTTATTTGACACACGGTGATGGATGAATCACGGGCATTGTTTGGGTGGATAGAATGGGAGGGATTTACTTTATATGTGTCTCTGTGCGTCTTTGGATTTAAAAGATTTAGGCCAGTCGACCGTAAGGGCCATCAGATCTAAATAGAAAGTATAGAGTATCGAAGCGTTCACAACAGTGTTTCGAAAGGAAAAGAAAGCATTTGAAATATTCCAAGTATTTTCCTAGGATCGCTTTCCAAATAGCCATTGTAAACAGTTTTCTTGAAAGGTTCTTTTTAAAGTGATTTACTTAAAAACATACTTTGTTTATAGAATGTGGCTCAAAAATCACGATCGAACTTTTAATAATTATTAAGTCATGGAGAAGTTAACAATCGAACAGCGTACCAGAATCATCAATCAATCATCAACACTTAACGGACATATTTTCATACAGGATGCACATTTTTTACGCACTGCTCAACAAGGTTTTGTTAGGACATACGCAAGCGTTCGGCCAGAACACGACAGTGTTGAAAAAGAACGAACAACATCGACTCCATCACATCAATTGGGCTTGAAAAATATCACATTCGGTGCGTTTTATATAGTTTGGCTTTTTTCATTACAAAATTCAGCTGAATGTCGGATGAGTTTAACATATGCAATCTAATTTCAATGGGCTGGATTCATTCATCATTTGGTCATTTATGATGACGCTCGGCTCACTTTCATCTTAATGAATTAGTTAGTAAACAAAATTGAAAAATTTGGGGTACTCAGAGTCCATCACCATGAATTACATTCCCAAAAAATGATGGTCTGATGTGGTGTTAACCTCACAAGAAATTATTTGAAGAAAATTTGGAGTACGCAGTACCCATCGCTATGAATCAAGTATCAGGTTGTTACATATGAAATGTCCGATTTTGTAAGGAGTAAAAAAAAGTCTAAATTTAAAAAAATATAAATATTTATTCTGCAAAATAGTCTCCATTTACATCAATAGTTTGTTGCCAACGGCCTGGAAGCTGAAAAATGCCCTTTGAAAAGAAATCTAGGTTTTGACGGCTCACATATTGCTCAAACACTGCTATTACAGACTCCCGGTCAGAGAAGTCCCTACTTTTTGAGTGATTGTCTAAACTTCAGAAAAAATGAAAATCAGTTGGCGCAAGGTCAGGTCAATAAGGTGGGTGGGGGAGAATTTCGTAAATTCCGAAAGTTTTTGGATTGTCTGTCGTGCAACATGAGGTCTTGCATTATCATGAAGAAGTATGGGTCCATATCTATTGACTAGTGAGGGCTGCAAGCGACTCAATTTTCCATGCATAGTTTCCAGTTCGGCACAATAGGACGCTGCCGTGATGGTTTCACCAGGTTGCAAAAATGAATAGTGAATAATACCCTTACTGGTCCACCATACAGTCACCATAATCTTTCGCGGTAAAGTGATGCTCGTGCATGCTGTCTTGGTGCTTCACCTTGATCTAACCATTGTCCTGAGCGTCTTCGATTATCATAAAGGATCCACGTTACCGCTCGATGAAGAAACGGTTCAACTTTCTGTCGATTAGCCAAAGAGGTAGCCACCTCTAATCGACGGAGCTTATTGGCTTCCGTTAATTGGTGTGGCACCCATCGATCGAGTTTCTTCACTTTGCCAATCGAAGAAAGGTGACGACTAATGGTGGCAACGGACACTTGAAATGTTTCTGCAAGGCTACGCACTGTTGTCGACGGATTACTTCCAACTTCTACACGCAGCTCGTCGTCATTAACGGTACTACGCGCATATCCGCTAGGCTCATTTTCCAAATCAAAATTTCCCTCGCTGAATTTTTTAAACCATCGCCGTAATGTGCGTTCATTACACGTGGTTTCACCGAACGTCTGATTAATTTCTCGCGTTGCTGCAGCTGCATTTAATCCCTTTTTAAATTGAAAGAGGTAAATGCCCGAATATCTCTCGCCGACAGCATTTCCATAGGCGAGACAAGGACAGATGTGTTAATCTTTCCAAGAAATGGAACAGTACACACTTCAAAATAAACACCCTTTTCTACAAATACAATAATAATTTTCACCAAAAACATACACGTCTTCACACAGGTGCGATTCAGTTCAGACTGAAGGAAAAAACGGACATTACATTTGTAACAACCTGATACATCCCAAAAAAAAGTGACATTCTGATATTATGTATCCTTACAAGAAGTCAATTGGGCCAATTCGAAAATGCAAATCGTCACACAATCATTGTAATCGCACAACAATATCGAGAAATTCTGGAAAATATGATACGTGGAATCTAGACCTGAAATATCGTTTCAGAAACGTAGAGCCACATACTACAGTGTTCAACTAATGCAGATACTAAGGGATGTTTTCGAAAAACTAATAATTTCGAGATCTACAATCAACTGACCCCCCCCCCCTCCCCAAGACTCCGGACGGCATCCAACTTCTTTTTATGGGGTTAGCTTAAAGAAAAGATGTACCTAAACAAGTTGCGAATCATCTTGCAACTGAAGAACACTTGGGGCAGAAATAAATAATCTGCAACATGCGACTTTAACAAAGTTCATGCAACATGCTTTAGAAAGAGCTCGATCTTACGAGGTCGCTAACGGACGTCGTTTAAACCCTATTTAAATTGGGTGAAATCGTTAGCATATAAATTGATTGTCTCGATTGTTTTGAGGTGACAAACAACTGTTATTCCGAATTGCCTTTTTTAAGGCTCTCCAATGAAGTTTTCTGGACCTGGTTCTAAATTTTTAATTGAGGTTTCAAAGCTTGCAATCAGATCCTCAGTAGGATTATCACAGTTTGGGAAACAATAATTTAAACCTTTATTTAGTAAGTCTATGTTTCGACAGGCAAATGGAAAATCGAAAAATCGTCTGTAAAATGCTGCTTCAAAGGTATGATCGGAAGTCATTTCTGCATCGAATAATGACTAGTGATGAAAAATGGATTTATTTCGAAAACTCTAAGCGCAAAAATCATGGTTATCACCTGGCGAAACCGACCCATCGACTCCAAGGCCAAATCGTTTTGGTCGCAAGACAATGCTCTGTGTTTGGTGAGACCAGAGTGGTGTGGTGTATTACGAACTGTTGAAACTTGGTAAAACAGTTAATACTAATCGCTACAGACAACATATTATCAATTTGAACCATGCATTGATAAAAAAACCTCCAGAATGTGCATGAAGACACGCTAAAGTGATTTTACAGCACGATAACGCGCCGTCTCATACAGCAAAACCGGTCAAGGAAGTGTTGAAAGCACTTGGATGAGACATAATATCGCACCTGCCGTACTCTCCAGATCTTGCCCCGTCCGACTATTACCTTTTCACATCAATGGGATGAGAGCAGCACTTCGCCAATTTCGAAGAAGTTGGGCTAGCATCCATAAATTGCCTGAAAGATGTGGCAAGATGTGTAAAATCAAATGGCCAATACCTTGAATAAATAAATTTTTCCATTTTCTTGAAAATTATGCAGTTTTTTGGCGAAAAAACCGGTAATGACTTTTCGGTACACCTGGTAAATAATTCATTTCTAATTTTAAGCATTTCATTTGGGCATATGAAATGAATTTATTATTCCTTTTGCAATTTTACGTCAAAAACATTTCAAAAATAAACATTTGTACTTTAATAACTTAACCTTGCTGTATAACTTGTGAAACTTATTGCTGTTTTCTGTCATTACTTATATTATCGCTGTGTATATTTACGTATCTAAAAGGTGGAATGCTTTTTATTTAGTTGCGCTTCGAAAACACTCATTATAACATTTAATATTTTTATATATAGATAATTATCATAGACCACTTTATAAAATTAAAACTACAACAATTCAGCGCATGCAGTAAACATAAATATCACATATTAAACACACTTAATAAGTATTACCATAGTTAATTTTGAAGAAATTCATTTTTCTTTTTTGTGTAATTCCCGAAGAACACTTTTTCACATTGTCACTTCGTACTCAACAGACGAGAACTGCGTGTTGAAAAAATCAACGAACAGATGACTGAGGAAGGAACTGTACGAAAAAACCGCTGCGTTAGCATCGCGAGCATTAAAATTCAATTAAAACAGCCACTGACTGACATGTAATACGTATTATATACACACGTATGTAGTATATAAATGTTCGCGTATGAAAATGGACGCAATGCAATCTAACAACAGTTAAGTTTCGAATAACAACGCATGAACAACAATTACTATGACCAATTTACGGAACATCTTCCTGTCTTTAATGACTTCATAACGGTACGGATATTATTTAATTGTCATAAACGTTACTCCTGTTCGTATATTAGTAGGGTTCAGATATTAAAAAAACAACATTAATTAATCTTAACTTTGATCAAACTTTGCAACATTTAAATGTGTCAGATAGTCACGTAATATGGACAATTAAATGTTTCTGCTGGTGTAAACATGTTAAATAGTGAAAATGACATTTCGAGACTAATTTCAAGTATGTATGCAAGTCCTCCTTTAAATACATATCCTCCAAGGGTTTTTCATACTGAACTTGGATTCCTCTATCTGATTCTGAGTTGGTGAATATTCTTTCCCGAACAAATATAATGGGTGTCCACAATTAACGCAAGTTTTGAATTTGTCGCCATTTGTGCAGTAAAGTGTTGGCAACCCTAAAAAAAACAATTCGACAGCTGACAGTTTAGGGTTAGTAAAAATGGAGCGCTACACGATAGAACAACGTGTCTTCATTATTAAACAATATTTCAGAAATAATGAAAGCTTGGCGGCCGCAGTTCGAAAATTTCATACAAAATATGATCGGAATAGTGTTTTAACTTCGTCAACTGTGAAGAGATTAATTAAAAAATTCAGGAAGACTGGATCCGTTGGAGACGCCAAACACACTGGTCGTCCAAAAACAAGCCGTTCAAATGTCAATATCTAAGCAGTGCGTGAGAGTGTCGGTGACAGTTCAGGAACCTCAATTCGACGTCGTGGACAAGAATTGCAAATTTCAAGAAGTTCTCTACAGGGTATACTCACTAAAGATCTGTGTCTCCATGCTTACAAAATTAAATTAACACAACAGCTGAAGCCTAATGACCAATGCACAGCGAAGAGAGTTCGTTGCTTGGATTATTGAACATCAACAAATTGATGCTGATTTTTCGGGCAAAATCATCCTAAGCGATGAAGCACATTTTCACCTTAAGGGTTTTGTTAATCGCCAAAATTGCCGCTTTTGGGGTTCTGAGAACCCACATGTGATTGTCGAAATACAAATACATCCACAACGTGTCATTGTTTGGTGCAGATTTTAGGCTGGAAGCATAATTGGACCATACTTTTTTTAAAATGAGGCTGGTCAAGCAGTGACTGTTACTGGTCCTCGATATCGCGACATGATAACACAGTTCTTTTTGCCGAACTTGTATATTGATGTGGCCAATATGTGGTTTCAACAAGACGATGCCACATACCATACAGCCCGTGAAACAATTCAATTATTGCATGAGACATTTCCAGGTCGTGTACTCTCTCGTTTCAGTAATCAGAATTGGCCCCCTAGATCGTGTGATTTAACACAATTAGATTTCTTTTTATGGGATTACTTGAAATCACAGGTCTCTGTCAACAAGCCCACAACCACCCGTGCATTAAAGGAGGAGATTCAACGCTGCATCAACGAAATTCAGCCACATTTATGCATAATGGTCATGGAAAATTTCGACAAACGAGTGCGTATGTGCATGCAAAGCCGTGGAGGTTATTTGCACGATGTGTTATTCCATAAATAACGCTATCCTATGTACTTTATGATTCAAACTGTGTTTGCTATTTAATTCAAATCTTGCGTTAATTTTGGGTCACCTTTACATCTGGTGATGATTAGATTCCTAGATTTCTAATTAAAAATACTCGAAATATCCTTGCAACCCCTTGTGGAAAGATGCTTGAATTGTTACTTTTTTCATGAAAGGTGCCAAATCGAAAATAACAAACTATCCCACTGCTATTATTTCTAATTTTGTTAAAGTAATCAAAAAAGAAACATTGATGTAGTAAGGGGTTTTATCCCCTACAACATCAATGTTCGTATTCTGTATATGTATTTAAATTTATATATTATTATATATTATATATATTTCAATTAATCAATCTCCATTAAAATCTACCTTCAAGATGACATTCCGGTCAAAGGAGATTAATGAAGATTCACAAGATTTACAGTAAAGTTAAGTTATTAAGTGCAGATATTAATTTCTTGAAACGGTGTAAATATAGAAATGTTTTTCCTAAATTTATTAAAGTAAAAGTGACGTCAAATTGCAGAGGGAATAATAAAAGTCATTTCATATGCGCAAATGACACGGTTAAAACTAGAAATGAAGTGTATGTACTCTAAAGAGGTAGATTACGGTTAGAATTGTACGAGTTACATTTAAAATTAACAAAAAATTTGAATAATGTTGAACTCGAATTTGATTTTTATTAAAAAAAAAATCAGTGAAATCACAAATCATAAATAATACGTCGGTTAAAGTAAATGCTCAATTAGAATCCGGTATATATTGCGCACATCAAGTTTAATTCTCCTGAGAAATCCAGTTTACCGGAACACGTGCTAGAAAATAGCCAAAGTGTAATCGTGAATTGTCTACATTTAATCAAAAGTATATATAATTATCGTGAATTAGATAGCTATGGGAGCATATTTATTGCAAAAAAACAAAATTATGTGTTAAGCACAGATAAGGGTCCTGTATTATATTCTTGTCTGCCTATAATTATGCACTATTTCGACACTAAACTAAAAAATCCAATTTTAACCGTTTTTTACGTCGCATAATGAAGATATTTTTGAAAAAATTCCTCTTCTATACGTACGACTCGAACCTGCGATCTCATTTTCTTCGGGAATGTGCCATCACCATTAGACCACGGAGATGGTGAATTCGCGCCCTTTTAATGTGCTAGAAGCAAGCTCAAAGAACTGTTACTGTCGATTGGTATACGACAATTTGTTTGCCGCAAGTCATCGTTGAGCTTCGAAAAATCAACCCTGAACGAAGAATCATCCTCCACAAAGATAATGCAGATTCGCACACAGCAAGCAAGACGATTGAATTTTTCGGATTGTTGGACTATCCTCCAGACAGTGCGGACCTAAGTTCCGACGATTTCTTTACCTCTTCGCAAATCAAGAACGGACTGCGTGGTCAAAGGTTCCAGTCGTCAAAAGGAACAGTACATGCCTTCAAAAACACAATTTTGACTGTACCAACAAACGAGTGGAACAACTGTTTACAGAGTAGGTTCGAGCCCATGTAAAAGTGCATTAATCTTCGTGGAGAATACTTCGAAAAACAATGAAGTCTTTAAAAGCTATCTACTGTTTTATTCCAGTTTTAATGCAAAACTTAAAAGACAAGCCACGTATAATATTAATCTGTAGTCTCTATCGACCAGAAAAAAAAAGCAGGTTAAATTTGAATCAGCTTTGTTTATGATGATTTAATTGGACAACTGCGTTTATTTATTCTTATTTCTTTTTAGATTCTTCATCGGATGTGTTGTATTTGAATGTAATACGAAATCTACTTCTAAAGACTCATTTAGCACTCATTCCAATGCAGTCTTTTAAACGCCCGGCTTAAACAATTCCACGTAGAATGCGATACTTGACTATTTCAATAACATAAAATTAATTTCCAATATCTTATCTTCATTCAGAAATGTTCGCAGATCAATAACTTAATTAATTATTTTATTATCTAATAATATTATTTAATTTAAGCCAACTTAATCCGCAATCCTAAAACGTTATACATTGCAAACATATCACGTTCAATAAGAACATTTTCCGATAACCATTTCTTGCGATTATTAATTTTATTACCGCACAGTTCTATATTTAGATCGTGATTTAAATCGACGACGAATCTATTCGAATAACAACGTGGCTATTCAGTCATCGCACGTCCAATAGTAAATATTTACATTTTCAAATTGAATTAATTTGCAATCGAATTTCCATCGCATCACATAAAATTTGATTGGTTTTCGGACATTTTTCTTTCTGTGGTGTTCTGGTAATAGTGATTTATAGTATATGCAACTTCTGAGAATAGGCATTTAATTATTCAATCCATTGTTAGAACAATTTGTCAATACGTCGTTAAGAGTGATTTGTTAGTTTTTTTTTCTTGTGAAGAGGTTTGTTTGTATTGTGCAATAAATGTGTGCCTGCATTTGTCTTTTTTACACACAGAGATCGTTTTAGTATTGTTTGGGGCATTGCGCCAAATACACACACATGCATGTAACATATGTATGTACAGTTGTTACCACATAAAGGTTAATGATGTATCCGAAAATATATCTGCTGAGTTCATGTAAGATGGTCTTTACATCGTGTAAACGAAACATTGGCAGGTGGAGCATGTCTATGATTCATAACATAATAATACGAAAACACTATGATTTATATTCGATTAGATATAGCAATGTGCGTAATAATTCTTTTCTTTGATGTTAATTATTCCTTATATATATGAATACACGAAGTATTTTATATATTCGTATATGTATGTAAAATATTCTATAACAATTATATTCATCAATAATCAAATAGAATTACGAATTCATTTATAAGATAACTATTCTGATATTACGATTTCATGCTAACCTATATGTAAACAGTCTGTGACAGAGAAAACCGAACTTTTTTCAAATAAAAACAAAAGCTTACAATTTTGGTAAAATTCATTTATTCCATTCAAAGTAGTCGCCTTCGGCTTCAATACAACGTTTTGCACGGCCAATTAACATTTCTTAAATTCATTTTTAGAGATGCCCTTCAAGATCGCTGTACATGCCTTTTTAATGGCTTCGACGTCGGCATAACGCTGTCCTTTCATCGGCATATGTAGTTTGGAGAATAGACAGAAATCACAGGAGGCTAAACAAATCCGGTGATTGATTGATGGTTAAAATGCCATTTGTAGTTAGAAAATCAGAGATAAGCGTCGAGCGATGGGATGGTGCATTATCATGTAACAAACGCCAGCTACCATTTTCACAATATTGAGGACGCGCGCGACGAATACGCGCCAAAAGACGGTTCATAACACCAAGATAATATACAGCATTAACTGTTTGACTAATTGGTACAAACTTTTTGTGCACTATGCCTTTCGAATCATAAAATCAAATCAACATTATCTTCACTTTTGACTTCTCCAAACGACTTTTTTTCAGTCTTTCTTCGCTTGGAAGCTTCCATTCAGAGCTTTGACGCTTGGTCTCTGGATCATATTGAAAACACCACGTCTCATTGGCAGCTACAATAGAATACTTGAAATTTTCGTCCTTTTCTGAGTCTTTAATCAAGTCTGTACAATGTTGAATTCAGTTAGCTTGTGTGGTACAAACCTTGCACAAATATTTTTCAGTCCCGAATGCTGTATCAAAATGCGATGAATTGAATCTTTGGAAATATTTAATTCCATTCCCACGTATCGCAACGCGGATATCGGCTCATTTCTGATAAATTCACGCACAAGTTCGATATTACTTTCCGTACCACTGATTTTTTTGCACCAAGATGTTTGTCGTCATTTATGTCCGTACGACCGTCTTTAAATCGTTTATACACCACTCATACACACTCGTACGCATCATCTACACTTGTTTCACGAAATTAAACGTTTCAGTTAACAATTTACCGTCTTTAAAACAGAATTTGATATTTGCTCATTGTTCAAAATTAATTTTTCGACCAATGCCAAACACACACCGTTACTTTGTGCGTAATTTCTCTGCTTCTAATGATGCAAATGTCATGATATTTTGACATAACATTGGGGAAAGATCTACCTTACCGACGCATGCTTTTTTTAATAGGTGACGCCACTAAGAATTACTATTTTAAAAAAGTTCGGTTTTCTCCGCGACACACTGTGTATAAATAAATTTTTAGAGTTCGAGTTCATGTTGAGACCATAACCACCTTATATTATATACGTGGGCAAGGTGAAAAGTTCTCGGCCTGACACAGAGATGGCGTTACAATTAACAGAAATTTATGCTTCCTGCGTGGCTGCATGTGTCTTTAGTTCATATGAAAACTTTCAACTTGTTCTCTCAAGTAGTTTGTTTACAAGAATTTTTGTAGTAGACGTCGTGCGTGTTATTTTTTTAAATGGATAAACTTGAATATCGTGCTGTTATAAAGTCTTTGTTTTGGATGGTTCAACCCCTATAGAAATTCATCCGAAGTTGACAAAAGTGTACTGGGACTCTGCTCCTTCGATGTCAACCGTTAAAGAGTGGGCAGCTGAATTTAAACGTGGTCGTACGTCCCTCGAAGATGACCCATGTGAAGGACGGCCAAAAACTGCAACCACACCAGAAATCATCGAAAAAGTACATGATATTGTGTTGGACGATAGGCGAGTGAAAGTGAGTGAGATAGCTGAGGCTGAAGAAAGGGTGCGAAACATTTCGCACAAAGAATTAGAGATGAGAAAGCTCTGCGCAAGATGAGTGCCGCATTTGCTGAATGTCGATCAAAAGCAAATGCGCAAACGATTTTCGGAGCATTCTTTGGACCGATTTAACAAGAATCAGACCGATTTTGTGCGGCGATTTGTCATCAAGGATGAGACATGGGTCTACCACTACACGCCAGAAACGAAACAGCAGTCGAAGCAGTGGGTGGAAGCCGGTGGTTCAACGCCAAAGAAAGCGAAGTCGTTGGCATCTACCGGAAAAGTCATGGCCAGCGTGTTTTGGGATGCAAAAGGAATCTTGTTAATTGATTACCTTGAAAAAGGCACAACATTTACAGGCGCATATTACTCTAACCTTCTTGACGAGCTGGATGCCAAAATTCGCAAGAAGAGGTCTGGTTTGAAGAAGAAAAAAATCATTTTTCATCAGGACAACGCACCCGCACACAAGGGTGCGTTGGCGATGGGAAAATTGCGGGATTTGGGGTACGATTTGCTCGGCTATCCTCTCTATTCTCCTGATTTGGCACCCTCAGACTTCCATCTATTCCCAAATTTGAAAAAATTTGTTTCTGGAAAGCGATTCACATCCAACGAAGAAGTTGAAATGACCGTAGAAGAATATTTTCACAGCCTTCCAGACTCTCACTTCCGCGAAGGAATATAGATGTTAGGAAAACGCTGGACCAAGTGTGTTGAAGAGATTATGTAGAAAAATAGAATCATTTTTTAAATTTAAATCGCAGTCTTTCATTGTCAGACCGAGAACTTTTCACCTTATCCACGTATGTCCAAAGCAAATCAAATAAAAAAATATCTATTCTGATATATCCGTGAATGTATAATTAAATTTTGGCTAATAAATAAATCGTTCTTTGCGATTTAATTGATAAAAAAATTAATTAATTAATTTAATAAAATGAATAATTAAACAATAACTTTGAAAAAATATATTAAATTCAAACAATAAAATTATAACAGCGAAAACAAATACGATTTTCAAAATAACTTTTATTAATTTGATGGTTAAATTTATAATTTTTAATATTTATATCGTTACTAGTACTCCTTGTTATATAATTAACAATTTAATACCGACAAATATACAAATATAAACACCTTTACTATACAATATTAAAATTACGCCAACCCCTATGTTCACATTACAGTTGTAGAATGTTCTATGTTCAGATTTTCAAAATCAAATTTTCCCGCAAATATATAAATTCTTATACCTCCATTCGGATATAATACAACCATGCTCAGATGTATTAGACACCCCAGGTAAAAACCCTTATTCTCGGTATTATCCAAGTCTGACGGAAATTAACCGTAAAAATAGTTAATGGTATTTACAGAAATGCGTTTTTGAATACCCCAGTTAATCCCCTATTGAAAAGAATAGGTGGAAAGGGAAAATTGTGGATTTTAGAAATTTAGTGGCATTCTAGCAGTGTGTGAGCAACGAAAACCCTGTACCTCGATTAGAGAAGACAGAATTTTACAAAGACTGGCTCTCAGTGATAGGAAAAAATCGTCGAAACAGCTCGCCAGTGAGATGAAACAGCGTTATCGCGTTACAGTTTCTGCGCAAACAGTGAGAAGGCGTCTCCAGCGTGCAGGTTTACGAGGGTGTAAAGCGCGACGTAAACCGCTTTTAACTGACGCTCATAAAAAGAAGCGGTATTTATGGGCCAAACAACATGAAAATTAGACAATCGAGAAGTGGTCGAAGATTCTTTGGTCTGATGAATCAAATATCGAGGTATGTAAGTACATCTTCATGACTAATATTCTTATTGTTGTATGCAATTCAGTCTACATGTAACATTAAACAAAATTAATTCTGTCAAAGTGCTAACTTTCTTCTTTTGCCTGGCAGCTTTGGGGACTACCTGGGGCGCTATACGTTCGGCGTAGGCAAGGGGAAGCTTATGAACCACAACGTATCATTCCCACAGTAAAATTTGGAGGTGGTAGTATCATGGTTTTGGGTTGTATGTCTGCATACGGTGTTAGAGAAGTGTACCTGTGCGATGGATGGATGAATAGCCAATGCTATTTAACCATGTTGGAGGAAGTATTAGAACCGTCTGTGCCAAAACTATGCGACTAGGATATTCCACAATACATTTTTCAGCAAGATAATGCGCCCTGCCACAAATCGGGAGCTGTAATGCGTTGGTTCGAGGAAAACACAGTGGAGGTATTGGATTGGCCGCCACAAAGTCCTGATTTGTCGCCCATTGAAAATTTGTGGCGTATCTTAAAAACTAAGATCACGGAACATAAATGCCTGTCAAAAGCAGAATTATCAACAAAAATTCGCGAAATATGGGCTGCAATACCACCGCCAGAGTGTTACAATTTAGTAGCAAGTATGCCTCGACGAGTGCGAGCTGTCATTAAGGCCAAGGGCGGAGCGACAAAATATTGATAAATTGTACTATATTACTAAATAACACTTTGTACATAATTTTCAGAACAGTTTTATTTTCCTCACCTCTCTTTTGACTAAACTATATAAACTATATATGTATGTACATAAATTCGTAAGGTGTCTAATACATTTGAGCATGGTTGTATGTAGGTCAATGTTATATTCTAATTAATAGTTGCTACTATTGTAGATCGTAATAGATATTATTCGAAATACCAACAATATTAAAGACAGAGAAATATTTTTATTTTTAACTTCCTGTAGGAAGACTAGTTTGAGATAAATTATGTACAGTTTTTTTTATTAAATTTAGTTTAGGTAAATTGTTTTTAAATAATGTTTTCTTAAAAAATTTATATAATATGCTTATTGTCTTTAACTTGTAAGGCTTTTAAATAAATATTTACTCAACACATGCATTTTTAAGTACTTTTTTTTAAATTACTAGTCACATATGAATACAACTGTGAATAACTGTCTTTGAAAACGGGAAAGTACCAATTCGCCTTAAAAGGTAGTGTTGATATTTAATCTCGACCATGGAAACACATTACTTTTTCCACAAACTTTACACACGAGCCTTGTTCCAATAAAGGATCAACTTCAATAAGACGAGGCTCGTATGTACAGTTACGATTTAAAATACGGGGAAATTATGAATTTGTTATAATAAAAATCACATTGAAAATTATTTATTATTATTAAAAATTAAATCAGATGGTGTTTGGTCTCCCTATACGTTGTAAAATTATCATTTTTTTTAATACTCTCAGGTATTTTTGTTAAGCACACAGAAAACCACAACCATTTATATAAAATGCATGTTATGTAAAACAATAAAGAAACCGTGTAAGCGTTTTTTCCTTAAATATTTTTCTTAGCTTCATGTTGATTTGTTTGAAACATTGTAAAGGTTCATCAACAGTAAGTGCATGTCTTATATAGATGTGAAATAATAACTTAATGACACAAATAACAGATCTTACTGAGTCATACGATCTACCACTTATATATGTACAAACATACGTTAGAACTAAAGAACACGCACAAAAAGTTGAAATGTACACGCCAATTTACGATCTGCGTCAATTTGACGCCACTATTGCATTTGTATTAATTGTTTTTCCCGTACAGGGCGTTAAAGGCGCATTCACACACGGTGTGATATTATGCACTATGTATACATGTATAAATATAAAAATTAAATATAAGCAAGACTAGAAAAGGCATTAAAGTTAATTGTGTTTATTAGTAGGTCTGAAATAGCAACTCCTAAAGTAATCTGCTTAAGAATTCATATTTTGACATGGTTTTTCAAGTTTTTGATTCTCTCAGGAAT